>PVKN010010429.1:10259-22758 GCA_004027915.1 Capromys pilorides
GCTGGGGATATAGCTCAGTGGCATAAATGCCTGCTTGGCAAACACAAGGTCCTGAGTTTAATCCCTGGTACTAAAAAAAAAAAAAAGGTATGTTCGAATTACTTAGACTTCCACCACCATCATCTTTGTTGATGTCTCATCTGCAGAAAACAAAATTCAAGTTTCATAGGTGCACGGTTTGGTGAATTTTGATAAATATATATGATCATAACTGACCTTACTATCAACATTTTCTTCACCTCATGTTATAGTCAGGTTTTATAAGAAAAAACAGTTTAATACATGATGCATAATTTATAGAATTATTTTATAATAGTCACCCAAGAGTCAAGTACAAAGGAGTATAGGAAATATGTTCACAGCTGAAGGCCTGGATCCCCTGGCAGTGTCCTACACGAGTCCAACTGAAGACCTAGAGCCCATAACAGTGCTCTCAAGTCCAAGTGGAGGCCAAGAGCCCATGACAGTAACTCATACAGACTTCTTCATGAATCTACACTGGGAAGACCCAAAGGTCAGTGGTGAAAGCTAGAAAGTGCACCATGGGATGGAGGATCTGTGCTAACAGGCTGAGGGAGCTGCACTGGACCCAGAAAGCAAAACTCAAGGTGAGGACCAGAGCTCTTCCAAAAGTTAAGACAGCTATCTTCAGTGACTGGGAGGTTCCAGGCTCCTCCAATGATGAGAACAGAAGAGTCTGTACCAGGAAAGCCAGCGCAACAAGCTTCTGTAGGACATTGAGTAGTGTGCCGTCCGGCCTCCAGAGCCAAGAAGTGATGCTCTAAGGAGCGCCAGAGCTCCCCCAAAGTGAACTGTAGCCGTTTTCAGTGATGACAAGGTCCTGAGCTCCTCTGATAATGAGAACAGCCAAGTTCCTGTCAGGAAAGCCAGGATGACAAGCTCCTCCAGGAGAACCAACAGCCCCCCTTCTTGTCCAGTTCTCCTTTCTATGTTATTGACAATAATCTTCAAGTGGGCCTTCCATACTCAGTAACACACTGATTCAGTTTAACTGGCTATCACAAATTGACTACCAGTTTTCAATCTACCGTGCCTCAGAAAGATCTTTTATATCTTTATATAGAATCCTGGAAAAGCCCTTATGTCTTTTCTGGCCCTGTAGTTTTGGCTGTTCTAATAGATCATGTAGATGTAATCAAAACAGTATGTATACAGGTACAGATTCCATATAGTGAATACTGCCATTATATACATATCAAGTGCACCAGTAATTTAAACAGCACATAACCTTATTCTTAATATAAATGGGTTAAATATTCTAATTAAAAGGCAGTGACTTGGGGCCAGGGAGATATCACAGCGGTCTAAGTGCCTGCATGACAAAGGCAAGGACCAGGTTTGATCCCTGGTACTGCATGCTGTGTTGCCCCCATGCTGTGCTGGCTACTGAAACAGCATGGTAGTATGTCGGAGTCCCATTCTGGTTCTCCTCTTGGCCCAAGAAGTCTAAACTTATATTCCTAACAACCCGTTATTGGAATTCCACCAAGTTAATTCCAATCTACCACTCCCAGCGCAACCCATGGCAATAACAAAGACACTAAAACATATTTATACAATTAATGGAGAGCCAAGGGGCCCTAGGTCCAATCATGAAAACAGCTTCTGGAACCAAGAAAGTGACCCAGGGCTGCACTTGGGCTTTATTCGTTGGAGAAGGGATAGTGGCTTGCAAAAGGGAATTTTGGTAAGAAGGTGAGCACTGAAGGGAATTTTGGGAAGAAGGTAAGCTCTGAAGGGAATTGTGGGAAGGTGAGCTGTGAGCTGGGCTAGGTAGGAGGCCTGCATTCACCTCTGCCATATTTGGAGATTTATAAAGGAAGTAATTTGCATTATGCTATTGAGATAGCATCTAATATTTTAGGGGTCTAGTGCTTTAGCTCTGATGTGTAATCTTTCAAGCCCCAGGAAGTCATAGCCTCTATCTCAAGGCTCGATCCCAGCTGACACCGTGAAGCAGTGGCTCTTCATCCTGTTATCAGGGAAACACGTGTGCCAGGTTCAGAATTTACCAACAGCACCTTGGCTAGACCAATAAGGCCAATTGAGATTTTGGGGGTCTGGTGCTTCAGCTCTGACATATAACCTTTCACACCCCAGGAAGTTATAGCCTCTATCTTGAGGCTTGCTCCCAGCTGACACTGTGGAGCATTGGATCTTCGTCCTGTTATCAGGGAAAACACGTGCCATCTTCAAAAATTACCTTCAGCACCTTGGCTAAACCATTACACATTGCTTAAGGCCAATGGAAAGGATAATGAGAAGTCCTAGCCAACTCTTTACATTTCAATACAAGGAAATAGGGTCAGGCTCAGTCAAAATGGAGACAGTCGCTTTTCTTTCAAGGAGAGCTGCTCAGGCGGTCCTCCACAGTAGTGCACACCTGTAATCCCACCATTGGGAAGGCTGAGACGGGAGGATCACTATGAGTCTGAGCTGTGTAGCCAGACCCTATACCAAATAAATCTTTTTAAAAAAAGAAAAAGAAGGCCAGCTAGATAGCTCAGCGGATTAAAGTGCTTGCTTAGGCAGATGCAGGGACCAGAGTTTCAGTCTCCCACCCCCACCCGAATGCTGTGCCAGCCCTGCCCCTAGAGCATGCTAAAACAGCAGTTGACACTAGTCGTGGTGGCTCATACCTATAATCCCAGGGCTTGGGAGGCTGAAAACAGATCACTGTGAGCCCCATCTGTGTAGTAAGACCTGTAGACTCTGTACTAAAAAACATTAAAAAAGAAAAGAAAAGAAAAAAGAAAGAAAGAAAGAAAGAAAGAAAGAAGCAGTGACTGGCAGTTTTTTGTTTCCTTTTAAGACAGGATTGGGGCCAGTGAGATTGCTCAGTGGCCTAGTGTGCCTGCTTAGGCGAGCTTAGGCAACCACAGGTTCCGTGGTTCTATCCCTGACACCACATGCTGCACCTGCCCCACCCCCAGGGCAGGCTGAGCCAGCCATAACATAAATAAATAAAGTTTAAAGACAGGATTAACATAGCTAGCATCAAACTTGTAATTCTTCTGCCTCAGCCTTGTGAGTTCTGAGATTACAGCTGTGTGTCACTATTCCTGGCTGGATTTTTTTTTTCTTTTTCTTTTAAAATAAGATTTGGAAAAATAAAATAAATAAGGGTTGAGGGCCGGCCAGACAGCTCAGCAGATTAAAGCACCTGCCTAGGCACATGCAGGGGTTGGTGGTTTGATCCCTGGCCATGCCAGCCACACCCCCAGGGTACTATGCTGAGAGAGCAATTGAGACTGGGTGTGATGGTGCCTGCCTATAATCACAGCACTTGGGAGGCTGAAAACAGGAGGATCACTATGAGTTGATCTGTGTAGTAAGACCCTGTAGTCCCTGTATACCCTACACTAAATATAGAAAAAGAAAAATAAGTAAGTAAAATAAGGATTGGACTCAGAGGCTTTGCACTGAGCCACACCCCCACCCTTCTTTTTGTTTGTTTCTTATTTTGAGGCAGTCTTGGTAAGTTGCCAAATTTTCTGGGGTGGGCTTGAATTTAAAATGCTGCTACCTCATTCACCTTGTGTGTATGTGTTGCTGGGAATCAAACCTGGCACCTTGTACAAGAAAGGCAAGAGCTGTACCACTGAGCCACATCCCCATCCCCTGCAGCCTTCCTTTTTCTTTTTTTAAAAAAAGAATTTGTTGCAGTGTTTTATTTTAAATTGGATTTTATTGCTACATTTTAGATAAACCTAACTGTTTTACCTTCATCATAGAGAATTTGTACTTGTACATGTGTAACTCGTTTTTTTCCCATCCCCCTACCCTCCCTTCAACCCCTCCTGTCTCCATTTACAAAGCTTGTTTCCACATTTTCCTTTTCTCATTTATTTCTTTACTTTTCCCTTCTTTCCCTTGCCTCTCTCCCCTCCCTTGTTCCCTTCCCCATTTTAGCATTTTCTTCCTGTTTTACACTTCCAGTTTCTCACACCAGAAAAATGTGTTTACACATGTGTCTGACTTATTTCACTTAAGAGTAGAATCTCAAGGTGCATCCATTTTCTTAGAAATGCCTCAAATTTGTCCTTCTGTATGGCCAAGTAGTATGGTTATGGTTCTTCTTTTTCTTTTCTTTTTTTTTTTTTTGTGGGACCAGGGTTCAAATTCACAACCTTGCACTTGCCAGGCAGGCACTGTGCCATGGAGCTATCTCCCCAGCCCCTCAAGTAGTATTCTGTTGTATATAAAAAAAAGTTCCTTTATCCAGTTGATGGACATTTGGGTTTTTTCTCAGATTTGGCTGTCACAAACTATGCTGCTGTAAACATGGCTGTGCATCTGTCACTGTGTATGGTGCTTTTAATTCTTTCAGAAAGGGCAATAATTGGGTCAAATGAGTCCTCTTATCCTAGGGTTTTAAGGATCTCCACACTGATTCCACAGTGGTTATACCAGTCTACGTTCCCACCAGCAGTGGAAAAGGGTTCCTTTTCCCCCATAGCCTCTCCAGCATTTTCAATACCAATTCTTTCTTTTAAATTAACATCATTAGTTCATTTGTTATTAGCATATATACTTTTATTAGTTTTTTTCTTTTAATAAGAAATAACAATGTGACATTTTCAAAAACATGTTAGTAGTACTTTCCCATAATTGATACACTGCATATTGTTGTCCTGGTAGTAGTTATACAGAGCACAGGATGTAGATATGATAATTTTTCTAATCATTGTTGGTACAAAAAAATTCTCATTGAACTAAGAGAAAGCAGTTATATACATAGTCCAATATTCCATAATCACAATGAATTACTGGCAGAACTGGCAATGTGGGAAGCTGTTGATTTAAGGCTTTTACAGCTCAGCATTCTAATCTAGCTTTACATTTTATGCCTTATGGTTAAACTTTTCTGCTGGGTGGTTAAGGGCAAGTTAAAGCTAGATCTGTATAACAAAACATGTAACTTTTGTGTCTTCCAAGGTCAGTCAAATCCCCTCAGGATTTGCTTTGAAACCATGTACAGTGCTTTGTAGAACAGTTGTCAGTGTCAGCCGTTTGGATGAGTCATGGCCATTGCTTGACCAGTTTGCTTTTTATGAAAGCCTGAGAGAATGTTTTCTCTCTACGTGACTCTCCTTAGGCACACTATACATCATCAATCCCTTTCCTCTGTGGTCTCATAATCGCCTTACACAGAATATTTGGGAAACCACTAGTTATAGGATGTTACAGCACAGGTTCTCTTATGTCCTGAGTCCTCACTGACCTTGAAAGGCTTGTGCCAAAATATTGGCAATCCTTGTAGCCCTTCAACACCAATTCTTAATAAAAGTTTAAAATATGAATAGATTGACACTCAACCCATCTAACATTATCATTATATTTCATTATTGCTGTTTACCATTATGCTAGTGATACTAGCCACAATAGACAAGAGAAACTAGAGGCCTAACTAGAGGCCTTCCTATGAGAGGAAATAAAACTATCATTTGCATGTAATATAGCTATGAACCTGGAAGTAACTGAGAAACTATTATAACAAACAGCAGGGCAATTCACACTGGCACGGTGGTGCTAGCCTGGAACAGCTGTAAAGATTGGATGATCACAAAGTCAAGGCCAGTGTGAAAAGCTGAGCTAGACCTTGTTTTGTTTTGGGTTTTTTTGCGGGACCGGGCTTTGAACTCACGACCTTGCACTTGCCAGGCAGGTACTGTGCCATGGAGCTATCTCCCTGGCCCCTAGACCCTGCTTTAAAGTGAAAACAAAAAGGGCTGGACATGTAGGTCTGTATAGATTGCCCCTGGGTTCAATTCGCAGTACTCCCCCACCACCAAATACTAGAAGATCGCTCAAAATAACATGCAGAAGCAAGGTGCGGTGGCACACACCTGTGATCCCAGCATTCTGGAGGCTGAGGCAGAAAGATCAATGTGAGTTTGAGACCAGCCTAGGCTACATGGTGAGACCCTTTGCAACACTAACAATACTGTACTCCATTCCTGGACACTGGGTGCTGGGCCAATTGCATTGAATCCACTTTTCCACGGACACAGAGATAGTCAGATCTTAGAACAAGAGCAAAAGATTATGCTGTCCATACACGAGTGAGTCAAGTCTGGAAGTTTCAGTCCATATTCGACTGGCACCAAGACAGATAGGCACATGGTAGAGGGCAGCAGTTCATGGCAGTAGAGTACAGCAAAACAGAGCAAATGAGAGGAGTAGCATCAAGAATAGCAACAGAGAGCCCCCTGCAGCCTTCCTTAATGTTGGTAATATAGGTGTCTGTCACTATGCCTGGCTCAGAGTGGATTATATTATATTTACTCTGTGTGTGTGTGTGTGTGTGTGTGTGTGTGTGTGTGTGAGAGAGAGAGAGAGAGAGAGAGAGAGAGAGAGAGAGAGAGAGAGAGAGACAGGGCTCTGCTAGGTAATTCAGGCTGGCCTTGTCTTCATTGCAATCCTCCTGGCTCAGTGCTGGAATTACAGGTGTGCTCCATCACACCTGCTCAACATAGATTTTTAGAAAGTGTAATCTACCTATATTCTATGTGTAAAGGTTGGTCTTGATTTAAAGTTAATAATAGATTGAAAGTAAAAGAATAAAACAAAATACATCGTGCAAACAGTAAACCAAAAGCAAGCTGGAGAAGCTGTACTAGTATCGGACAGGAGAGACTTTAATAAAAAAATTATAACTACATACAGAGAAAAACATAAAAATGAGTCCCTCGAAGATACATGTGTACGGCACAATAGAGTTTCAATATACATGAAGGAAAAACTGACAGAATTAAATAATTCAAAAATAGTTATTGGAAGTTTCAATACCCCCTATCAGTGACAGACACATCAGCTGCATAGGAAGCTTCAGCAGAAGAAAGGTTGGGTGCCAGGTGCCAGCCGAAGACCTGAAGTCATTGGTAGCATGTCCTCTTCCATGGTGACACAGGACGGACTGTCAGCTGCACCTTGAGTGTCTTCAGGCTAGATCATATACTAGGCCATGGCATAATTTTCAATTAATATAACAACTGGAGTCCCATGTCCTCTGAACTCAGTGCATGAAATTAGAAGTCATAATAGAAGGAGAGGGAGACAAAATGGGATGGACTGAGGGCCTGGCAGGCACAATGCTGTGGGTTTGGACTCCAGCATCAAAGCAACATTTACAAGAAGAAAAGTACAACTAATATTGGAAAATATAATGATTGTATAAATGGACAAATGACATGCAGCTAATTCACAGAAGGAAACATGCAAATTACGTTTGGCGAATCATTCAGCCCTACAAAACGGTTTGCAGTCTTTCTCCCTCTCCTCTCCCCCCCCACTCCTAGTATGCTTAAACTTTTATTTATTTATTTGTTTGTTTGTTTGCTTGTTGTGTTTGTTTGTTTCTTTATTTATTCATTTTGTGGCTGGCTCAGCCTGCCCTGGTGGTGGCGCTGGCACAGCATGTGGTGCCGGGGATCGAACTGCAGTCCCCGCAGTTGCCTGAGCCCTCCTAAGCAGGCGCTTTAGACCACTGAACCATCTCACCGGCCCCTGCTTAAACTTTTAAGGAATGTAAATTTGGTACTTAATGTGCTGATCTTTATAGAAAACAATGCTTTTAATTCTTCTGGCTCAGAATGAAGTTACATTTAGCAATCACAGTTCTTTTCTTCCTCTTGCCTCTTTTGTTTTGGATGGGAGGCAGTGCTGGGGATTAAACTCAGGGTCTCATGCATATTACATCTACAGTCCATGGGGGTTTTTTGTTTATTTTTACTTTGTGTTTATTATTAAACAAGGCCTTACTCTGTAGTCTAGACTGATCTTAAACTCACTACGTAGTCTAGGTCAGCCTTGAATTTGTCAGTTTTCTTGTCTCAGCCTTCTGAGTGCTAGGATTATAGGCATGCACCACCAATGTCTGGCTTAAATTTTTCTTCTTTTTATTTTGAGGGGAAGCAGTTACCAGGAATCAAACTCAATACCTTGAGCTTGCCAGCAGGCATGAGATCCTGAGACTGATTCCGGTACCGAAAAATAATAAAAAATTTTAAAAATACAAATTGAATACAAGCCATAAAGGCAAAAACGAAAAGTCTCTTATCTCTATATCCCACTCTCCAGATGTTGTCCTTCTCATTTCATTTTTTAAATTTGCCTCCCACTCTGCTTTCTTTCACTCTCTAAAATTTCCCTGAATTACTCTAACAAAGGTAGCATGTATCTTTTTTTTTCTTTTTTTCTTTTTCTTTTTTCTTTGGGACAGGTCATACTGTTTAGTTCAGACTGGCCTTGAACTCACTATGTAGTGTAGCCTGGCCTTGACCTTACAGTGATCCTCCTGCCTCAGCCCTTGGAGCTGAAAGGATGCAGGTGTGCAATATCACACCTGACAGAAGCTGCTGATATTTCTTTCTTTCTTCTTTTTTTTTTTTTGTGTGTGGCCAGGGTTTGAGTTCACGACCTTGCACTTGCCAGGTAGGTGCAGCCAATATTTCTTTCTTTTTTTTTTTTGTGGGACCAGGGTTTGAGTTCATGACCTTGCACTTGCCAGGTAGGCGCAGCCAATATTTCTTAATTGACCAGAAAAGCAGAGAGCCCAGAGCAACGAGCCTGGATGTTAACCTCTGTAGACTTTATGATCAGGGCACCTTCATGTCGAACATACACATGTATATGAATTCAAGAAGTCTGGAGCTATGAAGGCCTCATAGCAAGGCGTGTCCCTCACTGATGTGTAATGATTATAGCTACACACAGCTAGTAGTAGTTTAACTCTTAGGTTAATCTTAGGTTATCTTTTGATTAAAGCACACAAAAGCTCCTTAGCAGTTTAATGTTGTATGTACACTGAAATAATATCTGGTGAAAGTGCTCTTGATATAGGCAGGGAACGTAGGTACTTCATCTTGTATGTGAGCTACTTAAATCTTTTTTTAAAAAGTTCTTTATGATTTAATAGTTTAGAAGTTCTCAGTTATCTCCTTGTTTTTTTGATGACAAGTGCTTAGAATACAGAAGTCACTGTGTCCTGAATTAATAGGTAAGTGAAATGAGAACCAGGAAGCAAGTGACCCATTCCTGGCCCTTGTGAGCTAGTGACATGACACATGGCCTCTGAGATTTAAAGTGAAGCAACCAGAATGTTAATAGTGGAGACGGCCAGGTATGGTGGTGCACACTTATAATCCCAGCACTTGGGAGCCTGAGATAGGAGGATCACTCCAGGTTGAGGCCAGCCTGAACCACATAGCAAGACTCTGTCTGAAAAATAAAAAATAACAAGTGGAGCCATTATTAATAAACTCATTAATAAACCTTTATTGAAAGCTTTAGATGAGCATTGGGCTATTTTAGTTGCTGTTATTTAATGTTTTTCATTCTCAGGTCCACAAAGCAGGGGAGCCAGCAGGTTGTCAGTGTTTTTGGAGTAGAACCCATATATCCTGTGCTTGGCGGCTCACACTGGTTGTAGTTGTGGGGCTGCAGTTGGCATCTGCCATCCTGGAGCTTGGGATGCGACAGTGGGGTGAGAGATGGGTCTCTCTATAGACTTCTTATGAACTGAACACTTTCTCTTCTTGTGTGTATGTGTTGTCTTTTTCTTGTTTTCCAGCTCGAAGAAGAAAGATCTGTACTCAATAATCAGTTATTAGAAATGAAAAAGAGGTAGGCTTTCTTTCTGTGTTTATTCTTATGTGTGAGCATATGTATTTAATAAGGAAAAGTTCAGAACATGATACATGCAGTAAATTGTGAAAAACAAAAGACCTTATGTTCAGAAGATGGCACTGTGATAGTTTGGTACTCATAATTGACATTAAAATCCATTTGCAGCAGTTCAAATAGTTGAAATTTTAAGCCATGATCAATTTTATTAGAAGTGTCCTAAATAAAATCAGATTGTTCCATATTCCTAGTCTCAGTAACAAAAAATATTATACCTTAACATATGTAATCACTGTGCCTGTAAACACTGATTTCAGTTACATAAAAATTCTGATTTTTGCTGGGAGTGGTGATAAATGCCCATAATCTCAGCACGTGTGGAACCTGAGGAAGGAGGATTGCAAGTTCAAGCCCAGCCTTGGCAACTTAGTGAGACCCTGTCTCCAAATACAAAGTAGAGAAAAGGCTGGGGTGTAGCTCAGTGCAAAGGCCCTAGGCTCCATCCCAAGTAGCACAAATAGCAATACTTTTTCAGTAGTAATTGGTAATATTTTAAGTGTTTCTATTTCTAATGAATAGCTTTGTTATTTATTATGTTTTCATGATACGTAAATGAAAACTAAGTGCAATTTTCCCAATGCTTTTGAATAAAGATGAACATGACTCACAGAAATTAATCAGAAGCCTGATGCTTATACATTCTTATGGTCTTTACTCTTTTAAAACATACAGTTTAGTCCAGGACAGTGGTGGCAAGCCTATGGCCAGTGTGTGCAGCAGGCTGTTTGTATCATGGAAAGCTCTATAAGCGATTCCCCTCACTGCTCGGGTGCTTCTTTGCTTCTTCTCCATGTCAAGCAGGTGATTACACCTGTACAGTAGCTGAGAACTGCAGCTCACCCAATAAGTTGCTGCAGAATCATAAATAGATATGGAGCACAGCTATCACACACAGGTGTACTATTTTTGCTTGATTTTAAAAACAAAAAATAAAAGCAAGATGACCTTATCAAGACCTCCATGCTCCTATGAAGTATGTATATTATTCCTTCCCAGGGCCAAGGGGTTTTTCCCATGCTGATAACTGCCATGTGTGTCTCACCCATAGTAACTAAGAGTTTATTTGGCCCACAGAGATAGTTAGATGGCACCAGCTATATTACAGAGGGTGTTCGATAGGGTGGGGAGGTAGCTCAGTGGTAGAAGGCGTGACTAGCATGCACATGACAAAAACCCACAAAATAAAGAATATTAGGCCTTTGTCCAGGGGTGCCTTTCTTTCTGTTTTTTGTTACGTAGATGCGTTCTCACTAATGTGGCACTTATACGCCACCACAACGAGGCATCCCTAGGGACAGTAAGGAGTAATGGCTCCTCAGCTGAACACTGCCTGTGCCTATGTATAGTGCTGCTCTGCCCCTTACAAAGTCTCCATGTAACTTTGCAGAAATAAGCTTTTGGGGCTATGGAGATAGATAGCTCAGTAGCTTAAGTGCCTGCGTGGCAAGTGCAAGGACCTGAGTTCAGCCCTTGGTACTGCGTGCCATGCCTACCTAGGAACCTCAGGTGCGTTGTGCCAGCCCTGAAACCAGGTGTGGTGGCCCATGCCTATAATCCAGGCTCATGCCTATAATCCAACACTGGGGAAGCTGAGACAGGAGGATCACTATGAGCCTAAACTGTGTAGTAAGACTCTATATCAAATAAATAATTTTCTTTAAAAAATAAGCTTTTGCTTTAGAAGAGCCTCAAGTAAGCAGCTATTAAGGACATGTGAAAAATAACTAGGAATTGCCTGCCTGGCAAGTGTAAGGTCATGAGTTTGAACCCCAGTCCCACAAAAAGAAAAAATAACAACAAAAAAAACTAGGACTTGCTCTTATCGCTTTCTAGCCTGGGAACATAAAAATGGGCTGGCTTCATGTAATACTTTCTAATTCAAAAATTCATGTAGGCCCACATGGTGGAATCTGCCTGCAATCCCAACACTTGGAGATTGAGGTAGGAGGATCACTGAGGTCGGGGAGATAGCTTAGGGGCACAAGTGCCTGCCTGGCAAGTGCAAGGTCCTGAGTTTGATCCCAGTTCCGCAAAAAAAAAAAAGAAGATCACTGAGTTCAAGGCCAGCCTGCATTGGCTGCATGATGAGACCCTGTCTCAACCCTCCCCCCCAACCAAAAAAAAATTCATCTAGTCTCCAAACGACCCAGTGAAAGACAGATTAGGACTTACATTTTAAAACACTGATAGCAAGCCCCCTAATATTAAGTGCCTTGGTCCAGTACTAGGAACTGATGAATAAATAATACAGGTTTCACAGTCAAGGCCTCAGGATGTATAGAGGTTCTTTGATCCCTGAACAGTTAACCTTATTTATTTTTTGTTTAGTTTTTTTTCTTTTAAGATACTGTGCTTCGCTGGGCGTGGTGGCGCACGCCTGTAATCCCAGCACTTGGGAGGCTGAGGCAGGAGAATCGGTGCCAGTTCGAGACCAGCCTGGGCTACAAAAGTGAACTCAAGGCCAGCCTGAACTGCATAGCGAGACCCTGTCTCAAAAAGATAAAGGATGAAAAAAATATATATAAGATACTGTGCTTCATTAGTGCTTACCTATCTCATGACTTTAAATTATAGGCTTTTTAAAATGATGAGGCCTGTGACCTTTTTCATGACTTAAAAAGATGGAATACATTTGGGGAATGAAATTTAGTGAATTTCTTTCTTCATTCCTTGTTCACTTTTACATCATGGATGTTTCAAAAGGCTATCTTGAAAATTACTGCTAATTTTGATGAGTAAATATACATAAAAATGGCTTGTTTTCTGGGAGTGAAACACTTAAAAATCTAGT
>PVKN010010430.1:7339-22759 GCA_004027915.1 Capromys pilorides
AAAAAAAAAAAAACTAGAGTGACAAAGAAACACAAAAAAAAACCTCAAACCAAACCAAAACAAACCCCACAGAGAGAAGCAGAGGAAAGGGAAGGAAGATGAATGTGTAAGATCACCTCTCAGTTACATAGGCTGAAGCAGCGTCCACCTTCTAGAAACAACAGGTAAGCCCCTAAAGACATCCTAAGGGTTGGAGGACAGTTTCTCTTAATCAGTTCTAAAGGGCTTCTTGGATGGGCTCTTTAGCCCTGAGGATGATATGATCAAAGACCCAACATCTCACAAAACAAAGAATTTAACAGACTTCATTACCCTACATGGTATTCTGGCATAGTCCTATGGTCAACAGTTTAAACCAGATGGATTTAGTTGTTCAGAAAGGATTTTAAATAGTATCTTTGCCTAAAGGGATCTTCATAGATCAGCTAAAGAAACTGGCTTTGGATTTTTTTTTAATAGGGTTTGATCCTAGGGGTCTTACACATGCTAAGCACATGCTCTGTCACTGGACTACAACCTCATCCATACCTGTTACTTTTAAAAGAGCTTTTCTTTAGCTCTAACAGATACAGTTGATTTGGAAAACAACTCTATAAAATCAATCAAAGTAGTATATGATGCTATGTCCTATCCATCAAGACAAATGTATTTCAGATTCAAGTGAAACCACCCAGAACAGCTAATAAAAAGTTTTGCCTAAGAATATACATCTAAAACAAGAGGAATTTTATTCTGAAAATATTTACTGAAAATTTAAATGTCTTACATAGAGTGGGAGTGACAGATCTTTCCACATTAAAAATAGCCACCCCAAAGAAAGATATTTCTTTGACCTGATACAACGCTATCATATTAATAAAGCATGATATTAACAAGTACTTGGAAAATTAGATTACTTACATAAGAGGAACAAATTTAGCTCTTGCCAAAAAGCTCCCAATATAATTTCCAGCAGCTTGCCTGATGATGGCAGGATTATTTGGATCCTGTAATTTTTTCCAGAGATGTTCCAAAAATGCTTCTGCAAATCCCTAAAAAGAGAATGTGGGGAGGAAATGTAGCTCAGTGGCACAGCACCTGCCTGGCAAAGTGGAGGCCCTAAGTTCAATTCCCATACTGCTCTCTCATACAAAAAAGAGAATATGTTGGCCTTATGTCCTATTAATGCTTAAACTATTGTGGCTCTCAGAACTGTAAGATTTTTTTGCTTTTCCAAAGTGGGATCTAAGACAGGATCTGCATGGAATCTATATTTTGTAATTCTTCAAGTGATTCCAGTCAAAATTGAAGCAAGAAGAATTCAGCAAACTTCCCTACAATGAAAATACAGTACCTCCTCAAATGGCAAGGTATCCTCTGCCCTATCTTTGTACACAACTAATTTAACCATACAGTGGTCTTTTACTTATCATAGAGGTTACATTTCAAATACCTCTGTGGTAAGTGAAAATCCATGTAAGTGATGTTATATTTTTTTAAGGCTTTACACTCTTCCAACACTTTCAAAAACACTTCTAATGTTCTTAACCATTTTCTAAACTTGTAGACCTATGTAATTTTAACAACATATGTATACTGTACATTACTGCAAAAATCCCGATACAGTAAAAAATCCGTGAAAAATAATTTAAATTAATATTTTTTGAAAACTTGAAAAATACTGAGTCTACAGAAGTCGAACCACAAAATAGTAAGGGACTACTGTACACAGAAATATGAATTAAAATACAAAGCTTGGGCTGGGGAAATGGCTTGGTGGTCTAAGTGTCTGCCTGCTAAGTGCAAGGATCCAAGTTTGATCCCTGGCACTGCATGTGGTGGTGATCCTTAGAATCCCAGGGTTGGGGAGGCTGAGACAGGAGGATCACTACAAGTCTGAACTGCATAGCAAGATCCTACACCAAACAAATAAATACATACATATATACATACATACAAAACTAGCATGTGTCATCTCTCCTTTTTTTGGTCTTTTTGAGACAGGGTCTCATGTGGCTCAGGCTGGCCTTGAGCTCACTTTGTAGCCTAGATTGGTCTCAAACTTGCAATGACCCAAGTGCTGGGATTACACGTGTACATCATCACGCCTGGCTAAGGATGCCATCTCTTAACTTCTCTCGGTTAGCTCTTTTAAAGCTAGCACTTAAGGTTTGGATAGATTGAATTGAACTTTCCTATCCATGACCTGACTGTTCAAGGCAGCTACCAAATTGTTGTAAAGAAAAGGTATGAGCTCTGCCTGTCTGTCTGTCTGTCTGTCTGTCTACCTATATTTTTTTTTCTTTGAGATGTGTCTCACTAGGTTGTCCAGACTGGCCCTGAACTCCCAAAAATCCTGCCCTCAGCCTCTTAAGCGTTGTATTACAGGCATGTACCATCTCACTGATGTCTGAAACAAAGAGCACCCAAGTGACCAAAGGGCTAAGCTACAAGGACAAGCAGCCAGCAGTATAGTCAAAATGGAATATCATTGTATTAAAGATACTAAGAAAATAAGCTCAAATAAAAGAAATTCTCATGGTCTTCCTCCCATCTAGTTTTTAGGGGAATAATTGTGGGCGAGAGTAAGATAATAACCACTTACCAACTTGAAGCTACAGAGATAAAACATAAAAAATTGTACATGGCAGGAGGCATGGGTGGGCAACAGGAGTTTGTCAAAGATGGCTATCAAATCACGATATAAATCTTTTGTTTTGTTGTTATCAATCTTACCTGCAGAAAAATTGGGCATGTCAGTTCTATCAATAGCTATTTTCAAGCTACTAGTTTCATTTGTGAATTTTTAAAAAATATAGTACTATTAAGATACATAGGTTACTTATTAGGCTATGATTAAAACAAAATGCCAGACTGCAAATTTTCAAATAAAGTTACCCAGCAAGACTGTCTCAAGACATCAAGGCTGATTTCTTTGGCTAGCAGGAATGTGGCCATATAAATTCTCCTTATCCTTTTTTATATTTTCTACATTTTCTTATCAACGTCTTATTTTTTAAATAATAAAACAATTATTAAAAATAAAAGATATCATGCAATGTGTGACTTATTGAGCATGCCCTTTTTCACTTAGCATGAGGGTTTCTTTTTTAAATAATTGTGATCATTTATTAAGATTCCCCCTCTAACCAAACACATCATAACCCTTATAAGCAATGTAACAGTATTAACTATATTTTCAAAGAAAAATTAAAACAATTTGATAAAACTGTCAAAAGATAATAATAATCAGACAATTAAAATTAGTAGGGTTAACCAGATTGATCTACGTAGGCCAAATAACTAGCCTCATTATTAAATCTTAGCAAAGAACATGGACAAAAACTTTGTATACTTTTCATGGCAAAGTACCTAAACTGTTTTATGAGGGCAATAAGTGCACTAGGATCCCTTTGCCAGCCTAAGACCCAGCATGACAATGTTACCAATAAAGATCCTCTAAATTCAATTTTATACCATGGACCAAAATGCAATGTCTACTACTATACCACATTTCAGCAATGTAAGTATAATTTTGGTCTCTGCCTCAAACTGAACAAACTTTTTTTTTGTACTTTAGGAAGGGTCTACAGGTGTTCAAGGTCTCACTACTAGATTGGACTTGCAGTGATCCCCCTGTTTATAGCCTCCCAAAAGCTGGGATTACAGGTGGTACCAGAACGCCCAGTCTCAATTGCTGTCTCAGCAGGTTTGGCACAGGCCTGGGGACTGAACTCCCAGCTCTTGTGCCTGCTTGCAGGCTCTTTAGTCCACTGAGCTATTTGGCTGGCCCTCTACAACCTTGTAATACGATAATGAACAGATAAAGCCAGGCATGTTGGTGCATGCTTGTAATCCCAGCACTTGGGAGGCTGAGGTAGGAGGATCATTGCGAGTTCAAGACCAGCGTGGGCTACAAACTGAGCTCAAGGCCAGCCTGAGCTGCATAGGGAGACCAAAAAAGAAAACAAGACAGAGAGGCTTTGCCAATGAATATAATTAGGTCTCAATACCAGCCCCACCATTTTCAAACTGTGTGACACCATTAGGTGAGCTGATCTCTCTAAACCCTTTTTTCTCTCATACATTTTTATTAGTACTAGAGATCATATACAGAAGATGCCCAGCACACAGCCCACATTAGCTATTGAGATGATCATAGGTTATTACCATCCACATAGCAGACATCCTTGATATAGGACAAAACCAAGGACAGTAGGATATCCAGGCGTTCAGCTATAGGATGGACCATCTGACCAAGGCACTCAGGACTATCCTTTGTTTCACGTTCAGCTTCTTCATCTTCATCCTTGGAAGAAGTAAAAACTGACATTTAAAAATTCAGTGAAAAAACTGGACCTGGTGGTACACTTATAATCCTAGTGCTCAGGAGGCTGAGGCAGGAAGATCATTGTGAGTTTGAGACCAGCTTGGGCTACAAAGTGAGCTCAAGGCCAGTCTGAACTGAATAGGAGAAAAAGAAAAAAAAAAGTGATTTAGTGGGAAAATTCTCACAAGCCATTATTTTCTCTACAGAAAAAAGGAGAAAATATATAGATACATTCCTAGGCATGGGCTTTCATTCAGGGACGTAAACCAGAACCACATGTAAAATTTAAGCCAAAGCAAATTCAGAGCAACAGCTTGATTCTATTGATTTTTATCATTTCTAAGATTGAACCTAGGACCTTGTAGCACAGGGTAAGCCTCTGTTCTAGCCCTGAATTAATGCCACAGCCTGGATTTTTATTTGAAAGACCTCAAAACTGATCATGCAAACATCAAGGTTTCCTTGTCCCTGGTCCCAGTGCTGGAAGTGAGCTCTCTTGGTGCTGGGTTCCCTTTTCCAGGTCAAGTTAACAATCTGGAGGTTGCTGTGAGTGTTGGCTGGCAAGAACAAGCAAGTTTCCTCCTTACCAAGCAGAAAAGGAGCCAAGACTATCCTGACCGACTGAGAAGGGGTCAAGAGAGCCTATCTCCCTGGCTCCAAGCTAGGATCAAAGTTGTAAGTGCAATTCCAGAGCAATTTGGAGGATCAGACTATTGCTGTTCACCAAGGGAGATCTAGTTCATTCCCCTGCCCCTTGCTGCTTCCTGACACTGTCCCACAGAACGTCTGAACTTACATCAGCGCTAATACCCAGGATGGAAAAGTGCTGCCTTAAGGTATCCAACTGGCAAAACAAAAGCTAAACTACTGTGGTTTTCTATTTACCACTTGCTCCTACACAAACACTGAAAAAATTTTATGAATGAAAATTGACCAGCCATAGATAGTGGTACACGCCTATAATCTCAGCACTCAGGAGGCTGAGGCAAGAGTTGAGTTTTAGGCCAGCCTCCGCTACATAGTAAGTTCAAGATCAGTCTAAACCATACAGGGAGATCAAGTTGCAAGAAATCAAAACCACCTGCCCCCCAAAATGAAAAGGATGCAAATTTCACTAAACCCAAATACAAAGCCCTGCATATGAACTAATTATACCAGGTAGTAGGTAACATACTCATGCAAGGAATTATTTCCAGATTTGCTAAACTATTTAACTGCTTTAACCTAAAGCCTTGACAAGAAGTCCCTAGGTACTTCTTTCCATACTCGAAATGATGAACTTCACAGACACAGATCTGCTTTATCAAAAATGCTAACCATATTAAACAATCCTTCTGTGGAATCCATCCCACCATAAGCTTGAGCCGTTGTCTCCTCAGCACCTTCAATATCCTGCCTGGATGCATTTACCTGTAAGAAAATAATCATCATAATCATCATCATCACCAAAAAAGTAAGTAATAAAGGCATTTAAAATACAACTACTTGAGGGCTGGAATTCATATGCCATACATACTGCATGTTCCCACCTTATGTAACACAATTACATAAGGTAATTGTGTACAAATCTGTAAAATATTTGCATCATGAACGAATTTAAATATCAGTAATACATTATATTCAGTATCAAATATTATAGCTGAAGCCTCTTTTACTGCTTCTTATACTTAAATGAAATCAGTATAAACTGTAATAAGATAACTAAATCAACCTTAACACAGTCAACATTTATTTCACCTCTATCTGTGCTCAAGACAAATACATGTTTTATAAAGCACATCATCAATAATCAAAGTAGAAAAAGGGTAACTTGGGGCCAGAGATATAGCTCAGCACACAGCACCTGCCTGGTAAGTAAATGTGAGGTTCTGAGTTTCATTTGTGGTACAAAAAAAAAAAAAAAAGGGGGTGGGGAGATAGCTTGGTGGTCTAAGCAACTGCCTGGCAAGCACAAAGACCTAGTTTTAATTCCTGGTACCACATGCTGTGCTGGCCATGGAACCCTGGGTGTGCCACACCAGCCACTGAGACTGGGTGTAGTGGCACACGCCTGTAATCCCATTACTGGGGAGGCTAAGACTGGAGGATCACTGAGTCAGAGCTGCATAGCAAGACCTTATACCATATAAATAAAGATTTAAAAAAGAAAAATAATGTATAAGCCAAATGTGAATGATTAAGCATTTACTATACTTCATATTCCTCGTTTTAACACACTGTTCAAATCATGTCTTCTTAAATTCTCTACACATCTTTGCAGGCATACTTGAAAATGCTCCTTAAAATATATCAGAAAAAGACTACAAAGATTACATAGGCAGTTGTTAGAAACCCAAAGGAAAGTGCCTATATATCCAACTGCCAGCTCTTCTCAGCCCTGTTTTCCACCTCCCAGCTTCCCTACAGTAAAAATGCTTTTCCTAGTTCTGATTCATGTCTCTCCTGCTCTACTGATGATACTGAAAGAGATCTCTACCAGCTCTGCTTCCCAACCATCTACACTCTTCCTGAAATAAGAGAGCTTCTTGTCTCTTTAACGACAATGCCTTCCAGATGGCACCAAGGACTACCTTCTGTTTACCAAGTCCAAGCATTCTGCTTTTCTCAGTCTTCTTCAAAATGTTAGCAGTATGTGATGGGGCTGCAGGCACAGATCACTGTTGAGTCTCCTCACTTCCATACTTGCTTTCCTCCACCTTCTGACCACCCTTCCCCTTCCGTCCTAACTGTTCTCAGTTTCTCACCTGCAGCCAACCTCCTCCTTACGGTGTTTCTATTTGCTGTTAATGGAAACACCAAGAATCTATTCTGCCATTCTGCAGGTAACTGTAAGAAATCTTTTCCTTACCCTCTGCTTCTCCACTTCCAACTCAGTCTTAGGGATCAGTTCATCTTTCCTCCACAATGTCGCTAGAATCCACCATTCCCTTTCATAACTTACTCCCAACTTACTGTGGGCCTCTTTAAAGTGTTCACTTCTTCATTGTGTGCACTTGGAAACTCCCAGCAGAGTTTAGGAAATGTTAGATGAAGCAAGTAATAGTGACACTGGATTCTTCTGCACTGTTGGTACTACTGTTTCACAAACTGAATATAACAAGTTTTATATATTCAAATTAGTGAAAATCAGGAAGAAAAAAATGTGATTCTTCAATACTTACATCCAACTTCAGTAGCTTTTCAATAATAAGTTCTAGAATTTCATGTCTTAAGGTTGGAAAATACACACTTATCCTTAGTAAATTATGAACGTAACATTCCTAAAGCAAAAAACATTAAAAAATGTTTTAGCACAGAAGGTGTCATACAAGCAAAGCATCAATTATGTAGTTAGTGTTTTATTTTTTTCTGAGACAGGGTCTCACCATGTAGTTCAGGTTGGCTCTGAACTCACTATGTAGCCCAGGGTGGTCCCAAAATCATGTGATTGTCCTGCTTAGGCTCCCAAGTGCTGGGATTATAAATAGGGACCACCACACCTAGCTAGAGTTTAAATGAAAATGACTCAGCAATACAGAAAATGTACTGCCTCTAGATACTATTTTACTGGACTTCCTTCTGTTATCATTAATAAACTTATAATTTATATATTTCTATATATTCTTTTATTTAGTACAGGGTTTACAGGATCTCACTACACAGATCAGACTTGTAGTGATTCTCCTGTTTTCAGCCTTCCAAGTGCTGGGATTACAGGTGCGCCACCAAGCTCAGTCACCATCACAGTCTCATCATGCCCCAGGGGCGGGGCCAGCACGGCAGGGTAGAGATCAATCCCCTGGTCCCTGTATCTACCTATGCAGGCGCTTTAACCTACTGAGCACTCTGGCTGGCCCTACACTTTTAAAAGCACCTTAATGAGTTATAATTCATATATCATACAATTCATCCCTTTAAAGTGTACAATAGCTTTTAGTATATTCAGAATTGTGCAACCATCACCAGTCTCAATTTTAAAACACCATCAACTCTAAAAAGAAAATTCTTTTCTTTTCTTTTCTTTTTTTTGTAGTACCAGGGATCAAACTCAGGACTCGCACTTGCCAGGCAAGCACTAATCCCACTGAGCTATCTCCCCAGCCCTAAAAAGAAAATTCTTAATGCATTAATATATCATATCTAAAAGACACAGGTCTAGGCTAGGTGTGTTGGCACACACCTATAATGCCAGCATTTGGGATGAAGCAGGAGGACCACAGTTTACAGTCAGCTTGGGCTACAAAATGACTTCAAGATCAGCCTAGACTTGGTAAGACCAGTAGCCATCTTAAAAAAACAAAAACAAGGGCTGGGGAGATAGCTCCGCGGCACAAGTGCCAGCCTGGCGAGTGCAAGGTCATGAGTTTGAACACCAGTGTGCTCCCCCCCACCCCCCGCCACAAAAGAATGCTGCCCTAGTCAACCTTGTGTTGTTTCTATTAATTTTTATACTCTAGACATTTCATATAAATGGAATGTGATCTTTTAGCATGATTTCAAGGTTGACATGTTGTAATATGAATTATGGGACACTTAATTGTACAGATTTATCATGTTTTTACCTACCCATCAGTTAATTAGGAACATACATGTATGTTTTTGTGTAGATGTGTATTCATTTTCTTGGTTATGTACCTAGCAGTGGAACTGTTAATTGAAATTTTACGTTTAACTTTTTTGAAGAACTGCCAGTTTTCCAAAGTAGCTGTATGATTTTATATTCTTACCAATGAAGATTCTAGTTCCCTCACATCCTAGCTATCACTTTTGGTTTTTTTTGTCTTTTTGAGGCAAGGTCTCACTATGCAATTCAGACTGGCCTTGAGCTCACTTTTGTGGCCTAGGCTGGTCTCGAACTTGAACTGATCCTCCTGCCTCAGCCTCCCAAGTGCTGGGATTAAAGGTGTGCACCACCACGCTTGGCTAGCAATCACTTAACTGTCTCTTCCTTTGGTCCACAGCTATTTAAATGTGAAGCAGTTTAGATGAACAACTTGTGGTTTTGATTTCTAGTTCTCTGATGCTTACTGATGTTGAAATTTTCATGTGCTTATTTTGGAGAAATGTCTATTTAGATCCTTTGCTCATTTTAATTGGGTTACTTGCTCCTATATTATTGAGTTTTAAGGGGTTTCACAGATAGTTCTTTATCAGCCATATGATTTGCAAATATTTTCTTCAAATATTATTTGCAAATATTTCTTCTAAAAAATATTTGATACCTTTTCCTATTTTGAAGGTATGTAGGAAGCACAGTAGTATTTAAGTCCAATTAATCTATGTTTGACTGCATGTGCACCATGTTATATCCAGAAGTTACTGTCAAACCTAACCATGAAAACTTACACCTATGTTTTCTTTTAAGTTTTATTTAGCTCTTACGTGTAATAATTCCATCTGTTTTAATTTTTTGAGACAGAATCTTATTGAGCCATCACATCCAATTCTTTCATCCATTTGTTATTTTACCTTTGTATATAGAAATCTATATACTTATTTTATTTGGCGGTACCCGGGTACTCAGGACCTCACACATGCCAAGCATGCCTGTAATGGCATCTATTTAGGAGGCTCCAATAGAAGGATTGCAATTTCAATGTCAGCCTGGGAAAGTTAGTGAGACTCTATCTCAAACTAAAAATTAAGGGCTAGGCATGTACCTCAATGGTAGATAGTCCCTGCATTTAAACCCCAGAACCACAAAAAGAAATAAAAGATGTTTTTATATGTAATTTTATTTCTTGTAGATGGGGATAGAATCTAGAAGGCACACACGCTCGGCAAGCACTCTAACAAAGCAAATTCCCAGTTCATTACTGAATTTGTATACTGACTTTACATCATATGTCCATGCTGAATTTATTTGCTTTAATAGTTTTTTTGTGGATTTCTCATGGGATTGTGTAAAACTATGTCATCTGCTAGCATTTCATTTTTTCCTTTGTGTGTGAATGCTTTTAAGGTTTTTCTTTGCTTGTTTGTTTGTTTTTGCATAAAACCCCTGACTAGACAACTGGCAAGAGGAGATACTTAATGGCATGTGCTTGTAGACGCAAGTTACTCAGGAGGCTGAAGCCCAAGGATATTCCAGTTCAAGAACAGTTTTTTTTAAAGTAACTTTTTTGTTTTCTTTCTGAGAGAGGGTTTCTCAAGAGGCCTTTTTTTTTTTTCCTTTTTGGCCTTTTTGAGACATGGTCTCAGTATGCAGTTCAAGCTGGTCTTGAACTTGCAACTTTTTGTTTCTTCTGCCTCAGCATCCCAAATGCTGGGGTTAGAGGTGTGTGCCACCACGCCTGGCTTCAGGCTGATCTTAAACTCACTATGTAGCCTAGGATGGTCTCGAACTTAAGTGATCCTCCTGCCTCAGGTTTCAGAATGCTGGGATTACAAGTGTGCACCACCAATACCCAGATATCCTTGCTTTGTTTTAGGAGAAAGATTTTTGTCTTACACCTCTATGTTACTCTGTAGTTTTCATAGGTGCCTTTTATCAGCAAAATTCCCTTGTACTTTTGTTCTGAAAGGATTTTAGTACTGGTTAAACACTTTTCTGTATCTTTTGAGGTGATCATGTGGACCTCATCCTTCTATCACTACATTGTGTGTTCACTGATTTTTAGGCACTAAATTAACGTTACATTGCCAATATCTAACTTAGTCAAGGTGCTTGACTCTCTTTTGTTTTTAAGGTATCTGATTTGTTGTTGTTGTTTTATTTTAGGGAAGGGTCAACAGGGTGTTCAGGGTCTCACTACTAGATGGGACTCATAGTGATCTGCCTGTTTAGAGCCTCCCAAGAGCTGAGTGCCCCACCACGCCCAGTCTTAAGGTACCTGATTCTTTTCATATGTTGAGATTTAGTCTTTTAGTATTAGTTCAGATTTTCTATCTCTATTTTCATAAACAATACATTAGTTTATAATATTCTACTTGAAGCATACTACTACAAAGATTAATGTAAGTTATTTATTTCTTAATATGCTATACATGTAAAATGTTAGATGCGTGTTTAAGAGGTAACCACTATTAATTATTGAAAACTACAAAGATAATACAAACGCTGCACAAAAACTCGAGCAGAATTTATACCAGGATCTAATTTTATGTTCAAATATCACATTTATATTAGCAATATATGAATGGTTATATTCAAGTAATTCTTATCTAGATAAGCATTAAGCCTCTAAAGATACTTCTGAAGTGAACTCTGATCATGACATGCACATAGCAATGAAGGAAGAATGAAGCACTGGGAATCCCCAGGAGTCATTTGCTAGGAATGTAATTGGGGTCAAATTCTTTTTTTTTTGTTTTTTGAGACAGGGTCTCACTATTAGTGCACACTGGCCTCAAACTCAGAGCAATCCTCCTGCTTCAGCCTCCTAAGAGCTGGGGTTATAGGCATGCACGACATTCCTGGTTGCAATCAAATTAAGTTAAAAATCTAAAAATTAACTTCCCCCAAAAAGACAAAGACCATTTGAAAAGAAATCACAAACCAATATTCCTGTTATCTTTCCCATGAAAATTTCTTACCAATGTTCTTTCTGATTTTCTAACAAATGGAAATTTTTCTGCCAGTATTGGCATAAGAAACCAAGGTGTCCTATTAAAAAAAAAAAAAAATAGCTATATTAACTGGATTTTTCTTGGAAGATACCATTTCCATCCTCAGAGATGGATATAGGAGGCAAAGCAAAATCTCTATGACAAGCAGTTGAAAGTTAATTTTTTTTTAAAATTTTTTTATTTTTTGTCATTTTGAGACAGAGTCTTGCTATGCAGTTCAGACTGGCCTTGAGCTCACTTTTGTAGCCCAGGCTGGTCTCAAATTCATACTGATCCGGCTGAAAGTTAAATTTATAGTCAGGGAAAACCTAAGATAGCTGAGAGGAAAATAAGCTTTATTAACTACAATACCAATAACAAAGCAAAGGTGAGAGAATCTTCCACAAAAATTTAACAGAACTTCAGTTTAAAAGCTAAGCATTTCTCATACCTATGTGATTTTTCAAAAGGGGAGAAATCACCAACTTGGATTTTTTTCAGTTAAAAAATCTGCAGAGGGAACTAGAAGTCCACCCTTCCAAAGAAACTGAAACATGCAAGGCTTTTCTTAGAACTTTAATTTTTATTCATATGGCATGACACAAATTCATATGGAGTTTCTAGTGAAAACATTCAGATAGCATGTCTGTTGAACATAAAAGCCAAACTGTAACCACTATATAAAACTGGGGAGATCTACACATCAATTCAAATTAAAGATGATGAATAGAAAACAGAAGCAGCACTTTTGTTAAAGCCGTGATGGTTCATCAATACAATGCTAGCATATAACCTAAGTTTTGATACTATGAATGTATTATAATTATCCACTGATAAGTGAGAATTGTTACTGTAGTGTTAAACACTGAACCTAGGGCTTTGTATATGTTAAGCAAACACTCTACGACTAAGCAATAGCCCCAAACTAATTAAAATTTGAAGAAAAACGCAACATAATTCAAAGTTAACAAAAGTATACTCACGATGGGACATATCTTGCTATTATTTGCAAGGCTCTGTGACATGTGTCAAAATTTGCAGGAAGATCTAGAAGGAGAAAGTTCAGAGTATAAACACAGAAGCAAAACTGAAAACTGATATCTAAAGCTAGAAATACTTGCTAACCAAAACTGAATAATTTCTCAGAGAAATAATTTGAAGTTTTCTCTGTAACTATCCAAGAAGACAAAATGGACTAATTATACTAGTAACACATTAATTACAACTGTATCTTTAATGATAATTGTACCACATAAACAAGTATACTAGCATATTTTATTATTCAACATATATTCTCCAGACACAGAAAGCTCTTCTACACTTTCTTTTATACTTACTATCATCTTCATCATCAGAATCTGAAACATCTATGTCACCTTCCTTAAAGATCACTCGGGCTTTTAGAGAGAAAAAAAAAATATGTTATTCTTCTGGACAATGAACAAATATACAAAACAAGCTATTTCTTAACAGTCTAAACTAAGTACCATAAGTGTATTTCTGGAGGTTAGGAATATAACATGGTAAGTTTTTAAACAGATATAAGTTCCTAGATAAGTTCTAAGACTATCAGAGGCTTCAATTAAGCAAATGACAAGACCAGGAGATATAGCTTAGTGGCATAGTCCCTGCCTGACAAGCATAGGGTTCTGAGTTGCATATCTGGAACAATAAATTTAAATCACCTATAAATGAATCTAGATACCTTCTTAGGGGACACAAATGTCTACCAAAATGCCAACATGCATCCCCAGAATCTTCATTGTGGCAAAATCTCCAAATTAACCAACTTCTCTGAATAAAGAAATTTAAGACACAAAAAGGCAAAAACACCATATGCCTGTCCACTTCTTCCTGCCTGTCACATCCTATGCTGCCTCAGCACTCTGTCAGCAAGGTGGCTGTTACCATGCATCACCCCTTGACCAGGGACCAGAAAAATGAGTTAAATACACCACCTTTCTTTATAACAAGAGAAGGAAGGGCTGGTGATACAGCTCAGCTGACTAAGCACTTGCTTAGGTAAGCACAGGGTCCAGAGTTCGATCCCTGGTCCACATGCCTGCCAGCCCTGCCCCTGGGCATGCTGAGCCAGTGATGGAGTCCAGTTGTGGTAGTGCACATGTATAATCCCAGCACTAGGGAGGCAGAAATCAAGAGGATCACCAGGAGTCCGAGTGAGACCCTGCTTCCCACCCCTCAAAAAAAAAAAAAACACCTTAAAGAGAAAAGGAGGCAGAAGGGGAGAAAAGGGGGAGGGATGGAGACAAAGGAGAAAAACAAGTCAAAGAGTAACCACTTACGAGGTATAAAATGAGAAGCAATCATGCTGAGACATGGCCTAAGAAAGACAGTCTGTGCTGACACCAGATTACCAAGAAAAGCCAAGTATTCCTCCACCACTGTTTGACTTCTGTTCAACCAAGGCAATTTCTAGGGTTGGAAGGAAAGGAACATTATACTGATACAAACTACTTTCAAAGTACTGAACCTCTTATTAGCCACAAATAGTGAACTTACCAACAGAATGTTGATAAGCTGCTCAAAATCTTTTGTCAAGTACATGATAGAAGAGCGGAATTCTAGCAGCCAATTAATGATCTGGTCATCCTTAAACAAAAAAAAGTACTTTCAAAATCATAAACACTCTGAGGTAACAGAAAATAATGCATGTGTTAGGCATAGTGGCACTATCAATAATCCCAGGCACTTGGTAGAGTGAGGTAGAAAGATCACAAATTCAAGGCTAGCTTAGGCAATTTAGTAAATGAACTGTCTTAAAATTAAACAAACAAACCCTAGGTCAGGCCAAGAGGCACACTTATACAATCTCAGCCCTTGGGAGTTCAAGGCCAGCCAGATTAAGGTCAGCCCAAACTACAAAGCAAAAAACTCTGTCTCAAAGAAAAACATATTTAAGAAGTTTCAGCACTACCTCACTAATAGATCACCTGCCTTGCCTAGTATACTTCAAGGTCAGGAATGCATCCCCAGCAATACACAAATAATAATAATAATAATAATAATAATAATAATAATAATAATGCGGGAAACAACAGATTTGGAACTATATAAAAATTGAGGGGGCCAGGTAGATAGCTCAGCAGTCTAAGCACTTGCCTGATGAGCTCAAGGACCCAGGTTCAATCCCCAGTACCACATATACCAAATAAATAAATCTTTTAAAAATAAATAAAAATAAAAAATAAAAATTGAGTATCAAACAAAATGTCATAATTAACTTTCCTGTTTTAAAGAAAGGTAACCTAGTAATACAGGACTTGTTTGTTTGGTACTAGGGACTAAACCTGGGGCCTTCAACACTGTGCTAAATCGCCAACCCTTTCTTATTTTGAGACAGGGTCTAAATTGATGAACTGCCCAGACTGGCCCTGAGGATCCTCCTGCCTTAGCTTCTCAGGAGTGTTAAAATCACAGGCATGCATCACCATACCAATCTGACATCAGAACTTTTTTTCCCCTTTGTTTATTTTTATTCATTATAACAAGAAAAAATGATAAAACAGCAATGAAATAGTTTCAAAACAAGTTAGCAGGATGGTTACAATAGTTAATACCACGCA
>PVKN010010431.1:0-22652 GCA_004027915.1 Capromys pilorides
AGCTACTGTTGTTCTCTCATTATTTGGTTATGAAATTTTGTTTTATTTTTTCATAAAATTCCAAGTAAAAGGTCTTAAAAGAAAGTATAGACAGAGAATACAGCTCACACCCTCTTTGGGTTCCCATTTTCCCTCCCTCAGAAGGATTCAGCTATCTGGCAAGGGCCTCCCAGAACACTGACCTTCACCACTGCCTGAACTCTTCCACTGAGCATCCTTGGGAGGCTTCGTCTTATGGAGTTAGAGATAACAAGAAAAACTGACTTTTATTGGAAAAAAATTCTCCCAGCTGATCTCTCATGCTCAAAATTTATTACCCAAAAGGCTATGTACTTAGAAATGAAAACAAGTTGTTGAACCTCAAAAGCCAAGGAACTAAATTTTCCACCTCCTGCTTGTAATAACCTGCATTTGAGCTTGGATGCCCTGAGTTCCAACTAGAAGAGAAAATCCAAAAGGCAAAGAAGAAACTACGAAGGGGAAGAAAAACCTCAATAAATAAATGAAGATAAAATCATGTGACACAAAGATTAACTTACAAGCCACAGCTGTGCCTACCTGCAGCTCATTCCAGTGTTCTAGAAAAGACCAATAGGAGACTTGACAGAGACAGGAAACTTGGGAGACCCAGGACTGTCACATCCCACACAGTAAATCAGAGAGTCAGTTCTCCTAGCACTTCCTTTTCCTGGTCGATGTTAGCCACAGGAGAGCCTTGAAAGGCAAACAAGATGCCTTCTGTCTCATCTGCCCCACTCATTTCTCTGGGTTTATTCACAAACCATGTGTGAACAGCATAAAGGACTATTTGTCAGAGACGTCCACTCCTCGTTCAGGCTTCAGGATGCACACTCTGGAAGCCAGTCCATGAGATCCTCAAAGATATACCTTTGTACGCGGCAGCCTTCCTGCCCTTGAGCCCTGCCTTTTCCATCCTACCCTTTGCCAGTTCCCTTACAAACACAGGCTCATCTCCAGGTTTTACAGGACATCACCATCATAAAATAACCTGGGGGTTTTGTTGTTGTTTGGAGATTTTTTGGTTTTGAGTGTTTGTTGGTTTGTTTGTTTGTTTGTTTGTTTGTTTGAGCCAAGGTCTTATCATACAGTTCAGTCTGGCCTTGAATTTACTACATAGTTTGAGGCTGGCCTCAAACTCACAGTGATCTTTCTGCATCAGCCTCTGCAGTGCTGGGATCTCAGGCATGTGCCACCACACCCACTTTTCTCTGGAGTTTTTGCACTTCAGTGAGAATCCCACTCACAGTGAGAATTCAATGTTGCCTTTTCCCAGGTGTTCTGTTGTTTTATTGTTGTTGTTGTTGTTGTTGTGTTCATGTTGTTTTGTTTTTGTTTCTCTATTCTATTGCTTGCCTGGGAAGCTTTGGAAGTCAGTGCAGAGTATTTCAAGCATCCTTGAACAGCTAAGAATGTTAGGGAATATAGGATGATTCAGTATATTAGTTAACTTCTGATGGCTATAACCAAACAAAAGAATAAACTTATAAAGAAAAAAGATTGGGTACAGTTATGCAACACAACAAAGCAAACCAAATAGTCCACCCAATGATAAGATCAGGTGGAAAAGGAGGTGTAAAGAAGGATGACACATGGCTGCAAATCCCGAGACACACCGGTCACTAGTCTGGGCAAGCATTTTCAACTCTTATCTGGAGTTCCAGCAGAAGGCTAAGGTCAGCCAATCCTTCCAACTCTGAAAGAAAGTCATTCTCAACACGGAAGGTGTGCTGAGCTCTTTTCCTGTGTGGATTAATGTGTCCTGCCATTACTCACATGCCATCTATCTTCTGAGAAAGAAACCCATGCAGACCACTCAAGAATGATATGTTTAGAGTGCTTTCTCAAAAAAGGCATGAAGCATTTGCTACCCAAAAAGAGTAGACATTCTTATTGTTAAAACAGTTGTAAGAACAACCTTAAGTCTCCTTCACACAGGACATAAAACTGTCTCACTATCTTTTATGGATGATGTCTAGCTGACCTCCCCCACCACAAGGTCTCATGCAGTCAGAGGTGGCTGGATCTAGAGTGTGTGATTGATTCATAGTGTAGTGCTGAGATTGAGAATACTGGGATTAAGGTAGGTGATTGCTGGATCAGTCCACAAATTGGATTGGCACTGCACTAATCCTGGTAGAATAGATACAATATAAGAATGGACAGAAAGACATTTGTCTCCCCATTTGTCTTGCTTGTTGCTTTTGCTGCCTTCCACCACCATGAACTGCTGCTCCTTCGCCATGTGCTACCCTTCCTTGGGGACAGCTGCTTACGCACTGAAATCTCTAAAAATTGTGAGTGAAATAAGCCTTTTCTCGCTTAACTTGTGAGTGTGGGCATTTTGTCCCAACAATGAGGAAAGTAACTAAGATGCCATCTCAATAGAATGTTGAACAGATAATGAAAAATAATGCACTCTGATGACTTCATGTCCTTCTCTGGATTCTGTGTGAGCCCAACCACTGGACTGATAGCAGAATCAAAGAGTACTAGGAAAGTAAGACGCAGCATCATCTTTTCCAGGTTCAGTACATATGCTTAAATAAATAAGGGAGTATAGAATGATTCAGTGTATTAGTCAATTTTTGGTGGCCATAACCAAACAAGAGAATGAGCTTATAAAGAAAAATGATTTGTTGCAGCTCATAATTTCATAAGTTACAGTTCATGGTCATTTGCCTTGCTCTTTGGGTCTGGGTTCACATAGTTCATCAAGGCAGAAATGTGTTGCAGCTGAGAAAGAGGAGCAGACCAGATTTCCAATATACCCTTTGGGACCATAGCCCAGTGACATAACTTCCTTCCACTGGGCCCCATCTTGCAAAGGCTCCATGCTTGTCCAATAGCACCAACAGTCTGTCAGCCACAGGCTTAGCACCTGGGCCTTTGGAGACATGTAAGATTGGAGCCATAACAAAGTGACACATCTATTATCACTTACTAAACTATTGGTAAAAACCATCAGAATCCTAGCTTCCAAGGGGCCGGCGAGATGGTTCAGTGGTCTAAAGCGCCTGCTTAGGAGGGCTCAGGCGACTGCGGGGACTGCAGTTCGATCCCTGGCACCACATGCTGCGCCAGCGCCACCACCAGGGCAGGCTGGGCCAGCCACAAAATGAATAAATAAAGAAACAAACAAACACAACAAGCAAACAAATAAATAAATAAATAAAATTTTAAAAAAAAAAAAAAAAAAGAATCCTAGCTTCCAAAACCCCGAAAGACGGTAAATGCCCTATGATTCAAACTGTGGTCCCACATCAGCAAGCTCAGTATTACCACAGAGCGTGCTACAAACACAGAATTTCTAAACTCAAACAAGATTTTCTAAACCACAAGTTATACTTAGAGGAAAAAAAGTGATTTATAAACACATTAATGTTCCAGAAGTACCACTTTACAACATATTGATAAAATTTTTCAAAAGAAAATTTTTTTTAGAAATGCTTTACCATCTTAGTTTTTGAGGCACAAAGATACCTAAAATTCTTCCTGGAATTTCACTTATGGTGGGCTACATAAATCACATATGTGCTACTTCTAATCATTATTTTCCTTACTTGGATTTGTTGTTCCTCATTCTAATTACCTTAGGAAACAGAAGAAATTCTATTGCTAAAGAAACTAAAGGTATTGCACTCAAAGGTCAATGTTTAGTTCGTTGGGTTATTCTTCTATTCTTCTCTCATTTGGGGGGATAGAAATGCACACATTCCAAAATTCTGCACATTTCTTTCCCTTGATTTTTCAGTCTTACTCTCACTCTCACTCTCCCAATCCCTTGCCCTTTGTCCTTCCTTCTATCCCCCTACTCTCCCTATCTCCACAAAATCCTTCATCACAGCAAAACTCACTTGTGATACTTTCCAGAATGTGTTTATGTAATTCGTTTGTGATGTCCTTCTTGCCTTCTTCCTCCTCCTTTAGCACAGATTCTCCTTAGACTGACATTTCCTACTCACATGCCCCATATTGCCCGCCGCTCTGTTCTGTTTAGAGCCCCAGTGCCATTAGCAGTCAGGCCCACTGACTCAAGAGAGAACTGAAGATTCCCAATACCCAGGAGCTTAATCTACATCATCACATAGAAGTTCCAGTTGTGCAGTTGGTGACAGCTCTTGACTTCTTTTCCTATATTATTGGATATGTGTTGCTAGGGAACATATCCAGTTCTTAGTAGGGACTCATATATCCATGATAATTTATTATAAAAGCTAACTTAGAAAGTAAAATGTAGTCAGAGAGGGATGGGTCTTGAGGAAGTCAGACAGAAGCCGGGACACATCAAGACTGTGGCTGGCATGGCTCTGAAGAGAGCAAGGTCACAGGATGAGGCCAGGTGACTCTCTGGAGATAAACAAAAATTTAGGATTCACTGTAACCAGCCCAGAAAAGCATCAGATGCATCCTCTCATCCCTTCGCTGGAGTGCTTTTGTTCTTGTCATGTACTCCGCTACATGACTCATTTCTCTATTGGACAATATTAGCTAAATGACCATACTTGCAATCCTATAGGTCCACTGTAGTTTGACTCATATCGTACCCTTGTCAACTCTGCTGCATAAATTACCCCTAACAAAGAGCCTCAAAAGTAGTCCACTCATGACCCCTCTGGAAATCCAAGAGCTAGTCTCCTCCTTATTTCTATTAACAGTTTCCTAACTTCCTCCTTTGATTCTCAACTTCATTCCTTGTTGTGAGTCATGAACTTAATACATCTGACATCTAACAAGTTTGTAGCTATATTCTCCATCACAAATTCACTCAGAAAATAATTGCTGATTGTCTGTTCCTATTATGAACCCAGTTGGGTTAAGCCATAATTAATCTAGTCTATGACTGTGTAACAATGCATCACAGCACTTCATTCCTTCAGATTCCAAAATATTACAAGTAGTGTAGCTTAAGGAAAATTTACCATGCTGATTAACCAAGTAGTATCAAATGCCAAAGACTATCTGCTCCCCAGGATAGACATACAGAAGGCCATTGTAGTGGATTATTAATGGATGACCAAGTCATTACACCCAATTGAATTAACTAGCATTGTGCCAGGTGTGGGGGGCCCTCCTGAGGATTATTGCCAGCAGCATAAGAGGCAGATTAGGAAAAGTTGTCTACAGGCTGTTAGGGATGCCATTTGGAGAAGCTGTTGGAGCTTGCTGGTTCTCTTGAGCTATTCTTCTAGAGGACCTTGTCATGTTGGCTTTCCAGATGAATCTGGCTGTTCTCATCACTGGAGGAGTTCAGAACCTCATTGTTGCTGAAAATGGCTGTGATTCATTTGTGGCAAGCTCTGGTCTTCACTTTTAGCATTGCTTTCTGGCTCCAGAAAAGAATATGGTGCACTCCTCAGTCTCTTGGTGAAGCTTGTCATGTTGGCTTTCCTGATGGGAGCTTCAGCTTTCCTCATTGCTGGAGGAGCTCAGGATCTCACTGTTGCTCAGGATGGCTGCAGTACTTTTCAGGAGGAGCTCCAGTTTTTATCTTTGGTGTTGCTTCTTAGCTCCAGTTCAAATCCCTCAGCCCACAACATAGATCCTTCATCCTGCTGACATAGACTTTCTAGCTTCCACCACTGAGCTTGGGGCTTTCCTAGCACAGATCTGTGAAGTGGGCTTGCATGAGACTGTCATGGGCTCTAGGTCTTCAGTTGGACTTATGAGAGATATTGTTATGGGCTCTAGGTTTTTAGCTTTATCATGCAAGATATAAGGACTTAGGTATTCAGCTGGATTCTTGGGCCTTTAGTGCGTGAACAGATTTCCTGCACTCTTGTATATGATTCTTTGGGTGATTATAAAATACTATCATAAAATGTGTCCTGTATTGTGTTATTCCCCTTGCAAAAGTCCCAAGTCACAGTGGGCATAATAATTATTCCTAGTCAAGTTTGGAGCCGTTTTACTTTGTTTTGGAGACAGGCTCTCACTGTATAGTTGTATAATTCAGAATGCCTATAACTATATAGCCCAGGCTGACCTTCAATATGAAGCAATCTTCCTGCCTCAGCGTCCTGAGTGCTGGATTATAGGCCTGTGCTACCACACCTGACATCATATTCAAGTTTCCAACTCTCAATAAATGCTCAAAATAATTCCAAGATAAGTTGTTTTGTCACAAAAACACAAGTACAGTTGGAATAATAAAGTTAAACAGTATCAAAAGATGAGCTCACAGGAACTGGGGAGATAGCTCAGAAGCAAAGCACCTATCTGGCAAACACAAGGTCTCAAGTTCAAACCCCAGACCTGCATACCGTGTTGGCCCTTGCTGCCCAGGCACCACACTGTCCTGGCCCTGGAACTGGGCATGGTGACATACACCTGTAATCCCAACACTTGGGAGGCTGAGATAGGAGGATCACTGCAAGTTTGAGACAGCCTGAGGGCAACAAAAGTGAGCACAAGGCCAGCCCAAGCTGCATAACAAGACCCTGTCACAAAGAAAAGAAAAAAGATGAACTCATAAGTTGAAATGCATTTTTAAAATTAAAAGATGACTGACTTCCAGTTCACCCATGAAAGTGTTGTAGGTACTGGATTTACTGTGTTTGGAGCAGGTACTCTTAGATTTTAGAAAACAGTTTGAAAGAGATGACACATGTTTGGTGCATTCACATCCTCCTTAGCTCTCAACTAGGAGGCACTTTCTAAGCCATAACTCAGGAGGGTGGTCCTCCACGCCCTAGGGCAGGCCCTCCCCACCTGGCTTGGCAGGCCCCCAAGGCCCAGGGTATGGATCACCAGACCAAGTTGACACAATGTGTGGACCACTATATACCTTTTTCAGTTACTCTTCAGAGAATCCTGGGAAAGTAAGAGCTAAATACCTCATAGATTCAAAACAGCCAGAACCATTCCACAGTGCCCAACACATCAGACATGCATGCTGAGCCTAAGATGACTTTGCCTGGTCTCAGTGCTGAAGTCACTGCCAATGGGAACTCGAATCTCCTTTCCACAGCAGGAAAAGCATGCACTCACCACTGCCCCCCTTGCTAGCTGGGATTTGTCCTGTCCACAGTGTTAGTGATGTTGAGTGCAAACTCTGCTCAGTGTATACCTAAGTGGTGACACTGTGAGGAGCCACAGCCTTGGACTCGCTCTGCCATGCTCTCCTAGTCTGTTGCCAATGAACTTTACCTTATGCAAATACTATTTTTCGGTGCTCTAGCCCAATTCAGTTTTTACCAACATTTCTATTCCCTTTAGGTTCCAAGCACATAAAGAAGCCAGGACCCTGCCAGAAGGAGAGAGAGAGAATGATTCTTTTCTCTAAGGAGAAAAAAGAAGTATATTTCTTTCTCTGCTATTTCGAGTGGGCTAAGAGCTTAAAGAAAAGGCAGCATAACAGAACATAGGGAAATTGCATCCCTTCTGTCACATAAAACCGCTTCCACTAAAACAAGATGTGTGTCTTGTTTATTCTCAATCTTAAAGTCATAAATTTAGGGTCACGAAAAAAATAAAGCAATTATTTGAAAAAAAACCTAAAAGCAACTAGTAGGGCCTAATGGTCACACCACATCTAAGTGCACTGAGGCTCCACACGTTTGAAGAAGGCCGTTTATATACTAAAATGACTCTAGGAAACAGGAAACATTTGGAAAACCTTGTTAAGTTTCTCTGAAGACCAAACAAGCTCCCTTCCAGTTCCCATATTTTCCCTCTTGGAGTTGACGGGAACTGATCTGAGTCAGCACCTGGTCCTGAGCAGGGGGAGCTGGGCCCTCCGTGAGCTGCAGACTCAGCAGCGGCAGCCTCTCAGGGCAGAGGAATGGGCTCAGAGGACAGAGCCCTCCAAAACTCAACATCCCACTCTCCAGACAGAGGACACAGAGTCTAGAAGCAGTAGAATGGGGAAGCTAGTAGGAAATGTGTAGGAAAAAAAATGTTTTTGAAACTCTGAGGGGAATGTTTTTAGAAACTGACATACTGAGAGTCAGGAGCTTCTTAAGGGAATAAGGCCCTTTGTCAGTGGGTCAAAGCTTGCCACTCCTGGCTGTGCATTAAAATCAAATGTCTTTTTGCAAAGTACCTTACACAAACCCCACCTGTAATATTTTCATGTAATTGTTCCAGATTGGGCCCATAACTACTTGGTGTAGGCAGGGTACACATGCTGTCAGCCACAAGCACAGCCATGAGGAGCAGTCTGCCTCCTCAGATGCATATCAGTGACTGGCACCATGGCTGGTTCTTGTCCTGCCTACATCTCATTTTTAAATTTGGAAACTGAGTACCTTTTGCTTAACAGTGTGTGGCTTGATGTAATCATTGTAAGCCCTAAGGCGTTTGTACTTTTACATGGAATCCTGCAAATATCACGGAAAGCTCAAAGCCCACCTGCAAGAAATTTCATACTTCAGTGCACCTCTGGGGTGCACCAGCAGACAAAGCCATTGTCAGAGGTAGGGAGGAGAAGAGTCTGGGGTTGGAGCCAGAGATCCAATGACTGCCAGTCTGAGCCATAGTCAAGGCCTTCCCCATTCTTACCCAAGGCTTGTATGTAACTATTTCCCTTGAGCCTTTTGGAATGACAAGCCTCTAGGAAGCCTCCACAGTATCACTCAACAGAGAGAGAGAAGCTGAGGCTCATGGAGGACCATGTCTTGACCGATAACGGAGCAATAGGCATTCCAGGCATGCCCCTGCATCCAGCTCATCCATTCCTTGCTCCCTTCATGTATATTCTACATGTTCCTTAGTCAAGTTAGGTTACATTCATTCCACTGAATCTTCAGTTTTATATCTACAAATATGGGCAATCCATCACCTTCTACAGGTGTTCAGGTTAGAGAAATGTTCCTAGGCCTATGTGTGGAGCCATGATCAAGAACTTTTCTATACAATGAAGAGGTCCTGGCCCTTTATTCAGAGAAGTCACAGCTATGTCCACCTGTGGGCCCCCAAAGCCTGTGTTCTGTTAAATGTGCAGTAGGATCACTCTGGTCTTAACTGGGGTTCCAGAGCCACATATGTGATGTGTGGGTTTTCCCAGGGAAAGCTGCATCTGGAATCAGAAACTACCTGCCTACCACCCTTTCATCTGGCTAGTTCCTCCTCTCACACAGCATCATCTGGCCCTCACAGGTCCAGCCGCTCATTCAAACATTTAGGCTGACATTGGTGTTATTCATGCTACTCCATACCCATGGAAGGCTGCAATCCAGACACCACAGGTATTCAGGTGATGTGAGGAGGAAAAATGTAGGTGAGCTTGAGACTGTGAGGTGTAATCTCACCCTCTAGCCAGTTCTCTACCCAGTTCTCCAGGGTCCTTCCCCAAAGAGTTAGGGTATCTAACTCTACATTAGATTATCACCCAACAAGAATGTATTTTAAGAACCTGCATATGTAAACATGCCTATTTCATTGAGATTTTGCAAATAAGTTTTCTTTTTATGAAAATATAAATGAGTTGAATATGAAAAACATTCAACTTTTTGGAGGGACCATGCAGCTAGCTCAGCAACCTAAGCACCTGCCTAGGCAAGTACCAGGTTCAATCCCTATTACCTCGTGATATGCAGGCCCCACCCCGGAATCCCCAAACCAGCCACCAAGACCAGGTGTGGTGATGCACACCTATAATCTCAGCACTGGGGAGGCTAAGACAGGAAAATCATTCCAAGTCTGAGCGGTGTAGTAAGACTCTGTAGAAAATACATAAAACTTCTTTTAAATTTTTCTTTCAAGTTCAAGTTTCACAGAGTGAAAAGAAAAACCATCTAATGGCAACTAAGTCCACAAGGCAGAGGCAGATGAAACATCTCATTCAGATGCAAACACAAGGCAACTCAAAATATACTGCACAGATAATAGACACCATGAGTCCTTGTCGGACCCAATAGCAAATATCTTTTCAGATAGCAAACAGCTGATTCTGATACATAAATCCTGGAAAAGACTTTCTCATTCTTACAGTACACATAGAGTGATCAAGGTTGACTGCCTAGTAATAACCGAGATTTTCCCCTGACTTTGTGCACAGAAATTTCTAGCCCTGACATTGCGAGAAACCATAGGAAAGCTCTTTCTGGAGCAAGTACAAAGAGAAGCATTTTCTTTCTTTGCATATGTCTTTGCCCAGCTCTCAGTGGAGGGGAGGTATCTTTGCAATGTCTTACCTTGGGGTCTACAGGCTAGGTGTGGTTGAGGTCACTGCTAGTTTGCACTCAAAAGAAACTCATAGCTGAGGTCTAATTCACATTCACAAAATGTACAACCATGGCACAGCCACATTAGTGATCAAAATGTACCTCACCAGTCTGTTCACCTGTGCTGATTTGGGTTGTTAGGATTATGACTGAAATGCTCGAAATTTCAAGAACAGTTTGTATAAAAACCTAGTCATAATCTTCTTTGGCTCTCATTTCTTCTCTTTTTCTCTCCACCTCTAACTCTTCCTTCACTGCTATAATTTATTGGGGGCATCTTGCCACAAATTGGCTTAAGAAAAAAATTTATACAGCACTGGTTGACACAATATGTTGTAAAGGAAACTCGAGCACTCAGCAAACTTAATTAGGATTTAGCAACCAGGACTAAAGCTAAGACAGTTAAGCTACAGCCATTGAGTAATGGACTTAGAAATCTGTCTTGGGTATTTAAGCACTTTTGTTTCATGAGGAGGGATTATAGACAAAGTGAACTGTATATTTCCATTTAGTCTCTCTGCGGTGAGCTTGATCATTTTAATGGGGCAAGTGATAGGGTCACTCAGAATGAGTAATGAGATATATTCAAACAACAGAAACTTAAATATATATCCAACCACAGAGTTTCCCTAGACCTCCAGGGCCAGTTTCTTCCTCATTGTGGGTAGGCTGCCTTTGAATTATGGTTATAAAATGTCTGTTTGAAACAGTAACTAAGGGATAATGTTAAACAGCTTCAGAACTCAGCCTAGAAAAATGATTGACAGGGAAGCTATCCACTTTGCCTTCCAGTCCTGTGCTGGTCTGGAATTCAACATTCCTCTTTAAGTGGGGACATTAACAGTTCTGCAGTAATTAATAAAGTAGCCATGCAGTAACTCAGAACTGCTGGTGGGACTCTATGAGAAGAAAGCAGAATTCAATAGAAAAAAAAAAAATTGTTAGGAAGCCAATGAAAGCCTAGGCATTCCCTTGTGGGCAAAGATTTCATATATGAAATTTTGAAATGCATCACTGTCCTAATCCATTTTCCATTGCTATAACTAAAGACCACAAACTGGGTAATTCATAAGGCAAAAACGTTTATTTGGCTCACAGCTCTGGAGAGGGCCTGGTAAGGACCTTCGTTGCTGGGTCACACTTGGGAAGGGAAAGCACAAGGGGTAGGAACACTCTCGCAACAGCACTTTGAGATAAGGAGTCCATGCCTGACATAATGACCTTAGTCCAGGAAAGGAGGCCAAGCCCTCAGGACCCTGGCTTCCTCCTAGGCCCACCTCCCAACTCTGCTGCACCGGGCAATGAGTTTCCAACTGTGAATTTGGAACGCATTCAAACCACAGAAATAACAACAATACCCAGCTCTGTTCCCATTAAAACCAGAATGTCAAGGTGTACTAACAAGATCACTTAGCTGACATCCTCTTAAGAAATACCAGATTTGAGGTTTCTTAGCTAAAATAGCTATCACATGTTCCAACACAACTGAAAAGCACAGGAAAAGAATATAAGAGAGTTAAATGGGGCCAAACCTTATTATTTTACTTTTAGCAGAATAGGTTCCTGGAAGTTTGTTCCTAGCAAGCTACCTTGCAGTAAGTTAATTTTTGTTTGGGAAAGTCACCAAAATGGAAACTTGTAACTATATGCATACAATAAAATTTCCACCCAATATTGTGAAAGGACAGTTTTTAGCTTGAGACCAAACTGAGTAAGTAGGTGAGATGTTGCAGAGTCTCTTTCTATGCTTTTCAAAAATCATGAAAATGATTGGAAATATTTGTAAACATCCATAGAATCATAGGTCAAGATATCTTGGAGTAAAATTGTCCTGGCTCATCCATCTCTACTAGCAGAACAGCTTTTGCCACACCCTCACTGACAAAGATTCACCTCTGTCCTATCCAGGCTGTTTTTGGTGTTTACTGGTTGTGGGCATAGAGCAGACGTTGCTACATTGTACCTGGGACCAAGCGTTTTTAAATAAACCTTATAGAAACAACTATGCCCACTCACTTATGTATTATTCATGACTGATTTTACACTGTACTGTCAGAGCTGAACAACTACAATACAGACTGAAAGACTCCACAAGCCTAAAATATTTACAATCTGGTCCTTTAAGAATCAGTTTTCTGGGGCCAGGAAAGTAGCTCAGTAGAATAAGTGCTTACCTGGCAAGTGCAAGGGCCTATGTTCAATCCCCAGTCCTGAGAAAAAAAAAAAAAAAGAGAAGAGGAAGAATCAGTTTTCAGAAGATGTATTGATATCCTTAAGTACGATGAATACATCAGGAATAGTGGCTGTATGCAGACATTCTTGTGCATCAGGCAAACCACCTTCAGCAGAAGCCAAAAATGGTAAACTGATGGGCAATCCAACAAGATGAACAGCCCTGCACAGCTCAGGATTTGGGGAGTGATTTTTAACTCTGGGATCTCACCCTGGAGTAAGATACTGGTTTACCATTTTGCCATGGGAGTCCTAAGGATTCCGATTGGCCTTTCCTACCATAAACATCCAGTACTCCACTGCAGAAAACCACTGTAGTGATCTGCTTACTGACATGCATGTCTGTGATGCGTACACTCTCACACCCTGCTGCATTAGTCAGTTTTCCAGTTGCTGAGACACAAAAGCCAACACCCCCAACTTACAGCACTGAAGAGGCTTAGTTCGGTTCATAGTCACCAAAGGTTCAGTATATGCTTGGCTGGTTCCAAAGCAGAAGCATGGAAGAAGGGCATGGCAAAGCTTTGTAATTCATGGCAGCTGGGAAGCAGAGCAGGAAGAAACACAGAAGGAGAATAATTGGGAAGACCAGATAAAGTATCCAGGGCACACCTCCATGAACCACCCAGACACACCTATTAGTGTGTTCTAGCAATCCCCCAGGTAGCTCCCAAAGCAAATCAAGTAGACCTTTTACCCTAACCACCATAATTCCATGCTTTGTCAACCTTACATCTGAACCCTTCTCCTTAAACCATACTTTATCCACAAGAAAATAAAAGATCATAATTCTACGCGATATCTTGCAACCATCCTGCATACAACCAAAAACTTGGTAGGGAATAAGCACAAAATGTATTTAACATCTCAGTGAACCTACAACAAAGGAAAACTGCAATCAAAATCATTTATTTTCCACTCCTCATAAATCCTATTCTGCTGATGGCACTCCTCGTTTCTAGAAATTAGCATTGGGTTTATCCAATGCTCAACAACCCTTAAAAATGTCTGTGTCTTTTCCTTCCCACCATCACTCATCCTGATATCTGTTGGCCTCTCTGGAGAAGTCTAGAAGAAGAAGCAGTGTGAACTTGAATCAGGTCAGTCCTAAAGGGCTGAACTCCACTCACTGAGGAGACTCGATGTCCAAACGTGGACTCAAGTTTGATCCTCTGGTGGTGTTATGGTTGAGATCCAGACGTCCCCCTAAAAGTACCCTTGTGTTGAAGGTTTGGCTGCTAATGGGCCTTGGGGATTGCCTAAATTATGCCTGTCCAGCTTTATCAGGGATTAACCCACTGATGTGGTTCCAATGTGATGGTATTATGAGGGTAAAGGAAATAGGAGGTAGGGACCAGATGAAAGGAGCCGATTCTGAGGGTGTAACTCCTGGCACTGTGTCTGGTCCCCAGCCCCTTTCCTTATTTCTCTCTAGTACATCCTCTGCACTCCACTCTGCTTGATTGCCACAAAGTGAGCTGGAGATCAATCACATATGTGAGGCTAAAGCAAGGCCAGCCCAGAGAACACAGAGGGCCCAGGGCAAGCCAGACAAACATGTTGTTAGGCAGGTCCTTACTGCTATTAGGAAAGGGATTTCACCTGTTATCAACCTCTTGCTGATTATACAATCAGCAAATAAACACTGTAGGACTTGGGAAGTTCTTTTTCTCCCACTAGGAAAGGAGGCTCCACTTGACCTCAGCTTTTGGCACTCTGACTCATCTTCATTTCTTCATACTCCACCATCCTCCTCCCAGGGAATTTTAAGAGCTTCCCCGGACACAGCAACAAGGTGAAAAATTTCTTCATAGCACATTTTATCATGATTCCTGCCTCACTTCAGGCCCAGGGCTACCAAACCAGCCAACTACTGAACCCTCAGACACCCTGAGCTAAAGGAAACTTTTCCGCTTCCAAACTTTATTCTCAGACATTATAACACAGCAATGAAAATTCAATTAACATAATGAGGATTTGTAATAATCAAATTTTATACTCACATGATGCATTATATGATGCTTTGAGATCTTGCTAGCTGGGAAAGACTGCCCTTCCCAGGGCTAGTCAGCTCTTAAAATAAGCAAAGGGCTCAGCTCAGCTTGAAGAATGCTTTCAGATGCAAACCAACTAATAGTTTAGAACCCAAAGTTAGATAAAACCCTATTTTATCTAATTTTCACACCCAGTCAATACTTCCACTCACTCAGCCTGGGCCAAGACACCAGAGACCACCCCTGAATCTACATTATTCAAATGAGGTCAACTCTAATGTTGACTCTTCCCTAAGTTTTGTGAGGAAACCCGCATAAAGACTTGGGCTTGGGCTCTCTTTTCTTCTTTGTAACTAATGCTGGTGTTTCTTGTATGTCCTGGGAGACAGAGTGTGATCTCTTCTCTCAGAAAATATAAATAATAAAAATCTTTACCAGTGTTGCTCTTTCCATGGTCACTGTTATTAAGAGCTAAGCATAAAATAAGGGTAAGCTTCCATTCTGTGGCTCTGTTAATTAGGGCCTCTGTTAACCAGGTTAAGGTTTACTTGTACAAATTAGATAATATTTCAAGAGCTCATACATTTATTTCTACTTTTCTACCCAGTGATCAATTGACAATAGCCAAAGATTTCTGGATTTAATGTGAACTCTGTTGTCTAGTATGGAAACCATACAACCACATTCTGTTTTACATATTAAAAACAGAGAATTATTTACACTTAAACATGTTACCCATGTAGAGTAGATACACAGGATTTTTTTTTAAAAAAAGTGTTGATGCTTCTGTTACCAACACATGTATCAGGGGGACACAATGTGTGCAGGTGGCACATGATGAATCCACTCGCATGTGCTCATCTCCAAAGGGTTTGAACTCTTTCTCTACAGAGCACTAAGGGAGACCTAACAACTCATCTTCATTCAGCATAGCCACCATTACTGGAACTATTTCCTGCCACCTGGACTAGCACTTGATAAGAGTGGCCATATTAAAAAATTTCACTTTATTTAATATACTCTATTCCTTGACGCTCAGAACCTATTCTTACTTACATCAATTTTCAGACTTTAGAAAGTCTATAATTTGTCAAGGATTAAGCGCTTTTGCAGATATTATTAGGTTTTCAGTGGCTTCACAATTCCATTTCATTAGCTTCAAGAGTCCAGGCCTTCATATGCAGTTGGATTTTCACAATCTTTAGACATCTTTGAAAGCACATCGAACAATTCCAAATCCCCTATATTTTTGGAAGTCAGTTGCTTAGAGCCATTCCTGATGCCACCTTAAACATCATGAAGGGTTCTGACACGAAAGCAACAGTTTTAATTCTGACTGATATAGGTAAAGAAGAAAATTTAGATCCTCCATTGCTCCCAGAATTTGAGGAAGGCTGGAGAACAAAGTTATGGATACATAATCAGAAATGTTGTTCAAGTCACCTTGCACACACGCAAGGTGTTGAGGAAACCCTGCCCACTATGATCAGATTAGAAGGCACAGTGCCCTCCTGAGCTCTCCAGGTGGTTCCTGGACACCTGCTGGAACACCCAGCTGGTTCCTTGAACTCTCCTCAAGCCATCAGCCCTCAAGGAGAAGCCTCACAAGGTGTCTGAGTCTGCAGTGCATGCCTCACATTTGTAGACCTCTAGTCATTCCCCATAGGCTTTCTGTAGGTAAATCTTAAAGCTTCCATGAGGTTCTATAAAAGTCAGTAAGATCTATCTGTCCTTAATGCTTGTAGTATGAAGAAATTTCCAAAAACATAGGAAATGTTTTCAAGTGCTGGTAGTCAAAAACACAACACTCATGCATGGTAGCATGTTTGCATATAGCTTAACATAGCCCTAGGCATGTGATGGGCAGTTCATAAATGTTCATGGGAAGACAGCATATATTCACTGAAAACTAGAAGAGATTTCTTTCTTTCTTTCTGTTCTACTTGTAGACAACTACATTTTTTTTCTTCTGAGCAACATAGGCTGCAACAAAATTCTTCATAAAAAATTTTGATTTTTTCATGTATTTTTTACACATTTGTAATGTCACATGACTACATCTTCATAGGGAGTAGGTTCATGTATGAAACACATCTCAATTCTTCTTATATCCCTTTCTCCCATTTTTAAGGTCACAGGATATTAAACTGCAAGAGAGAAATGAGCAAGACTCACTGGTGACCATTTGGTCATCAAATGGTGACCATTTGAGAAATACCTGATATCAACCTATGAAACCTATCTATTTAAGAAGTGGTATCAGAAGATCTCATTTGCATAGATGGGCATCCATTTTTAAAATATATTCATCTCCCATTTTTGTAGGACTGTGATCATTTTGAATTCCTATAGCACTAAAAGTACTAGATTTTTAGTGTTATCTCAAAAAGAAGCAAGAAAGTTGACGTGGCTAGATATTCCTTTCTGGGTGTTTCACTCAGCTATTCTGTGTTCAACTATTGCTCCAGGCACAGTGGCTTCTCCAGAGCAAATCCAGTATTTCTCTTCCTAAGGTAATTTCATAGCTTGAGAGATAAATTGGAAGTCTCCTGCAGAACATTCAAAGTGACTGCTTGGTCAACATCTGCAACAAGTAAGGCCTCTAACACACCAAAGGAAATGAATAGAGGCAGAGACAAATGGAGTTTGGTGAATGGAAAGCACTGAGAGAAAATATCTGTGTCCATCTGCTTTTGTCCTGAAGTGTTGATTTTTAAGGGATTCTTAGTTTACAAAATTAGAGGAAAGAAACAAAATTTTAACATCTGATCAAATGTAGAAAGAGACAATGAACAGCAGGTAGAAGATAAATGTTTATTATAACAAATTTTTATGACTTTATGGTTGACTTCAATGAATACATGCTTCAAAAAGATATAACTCCTCATGGGGCCGGCGAGATGGTTCAGTGGTCTAAAGCGCCTGCGTAGGAAGGCTCAGGCAACTGCAGGGACTGCGGTTCGATCCCCGGCACCACATGCTGCGCCAGTGCCACCACCAGGGCAGGCTGAGCCAGCCACAAAATAAATAAATAAAGAAACAAATAAACACAACAAGCAAACAAATAAATAAATAAAATTTAAAAAAAAAAAAGATATAACTCCTCTTAAAGATAAGTACATTTGAAATAAATAAATCTCTTCAAGGACTTAAAACAAGTTGGGTGACCTAAATAGGACATTTAAAGTCTATTGCCAATGATTATCTGGATTTTAGCCAAGAAGTCATTTGTGCTTAAATTATAATTACTGGTGTTGAAAAAAACACTCATGGTGACTCAAAACCAGTCTTTAAAATTTCTGAAATAAATATACAAACATTGCTGCCACTTCTAAAATAATTACTAGTGTCAGGTATTATTTGAAGAGATGAATAGATATAGATGATGGGATAGTGTCTCAGTTACTTTTCTCTCATTACTGGGACAAAATACAAGACGTCCAGAATTAAGAAAGGAAAGGCTTATTTAACTCATAGTTAGTGGAGGTTTCAGTCCATACTTGGCTGGCTCCAAGGTGGAGTGGCACATGGAAAAAGGCCGCAGTTCATTGTGGTGGAAAATAGCAAAGAGCAAAAGGAGGGGTGGCAGCTTAGGCAGCTAGAAAGCCTCTCTTCCTTCCCTACGTTGTATGCAGACTCCCACTCCAAGGTGAGTACAGCATTCACACCTATGATCCCTACATTGGATCATGAATTAATCACAAACTCTAGTAGCCATCTCAATGACTGCATGAGGCTTTGGAGGGACAACTAGACACAAACCATAACACATAGATATAATTATAGATCCACATTCAATCATTTAACCTAAGACACAAAAAAGAAAATTAACTTGCCCAAAGTCACATAGAAATAAGTGAAAGAGCTGACTTGAACTCTAATTGGCTGATTCTAGATTTCATGCTGCTAAATATAACCTCGTTCTCTGTAGGCTGTGCATCTGCAAATTCAACCAACAGAGGACAGAAAATAAAATGCATGTGTTCAATAAAGATGGACTTTCCTCTTGTCATTATTCCATAAACAATTCTGCACAATTCATTTACATAACATTTACACCAAACTACACTATGAGTAACCTAAAGATGACTTACTTCAAGCATAGAGAACGTGTGCATGTGTTGCGTGCGAGCCCTGCAGTTTCCTATTTAAGACTCAAGCACCAAGGATTTGAATCAGTGCAATGTCCTGCAGTTAACCAGGGATGTTCATTATGTCCTCTATCATCACACAGTCCAGCAAACCTGAGTAGATATTACTCTGTGGCAAAAGAGAAACAGCAGGTTGGCCAGCTGTTTCAGGACCTGAGAAAAATGAGTGAAGCTAAAAAGTAAAAATCATCAGTAATGCAGTGAGAGTTGTGGTGGTGCTGTATGAATCATGTGCATCATTTTCCTTGACCACTCTGCACTGTCAAGAGAGTCGCACAGCAGGCTGCAGCCAACCTCTCTGGGGCCTGAGAACTCATCTGCACTGTTTTCAGGTTGCAGTTCATGCTTCCAGTTTTTCAGACTCAAGACACATGTCTCTCAGAAGCTTCTCACAAAGCCATAAAAACTGACAGTGAATGGTTTGTGCTATAAGCTAAATAACAATTTATCCATCTGTTCCTAACTTAGAGTCTCTTTTAGAGATGCAGCCACACATGTGTGCCCTGATTTGTCTCAATAGCCAGATAAAAAAGAGCACCATATTACTAAAATAGTACTTTATCCTTTGTCTGGATTGTAATGTACACCCCACTTTTAAAAGGCAGGATGTGCTACTGCCGGTGTAAACACCAATCAAATGCAAGGACCAAGAAAGAGAAGAGTCTGCTCAGTCTACAATGAGAATGGATGAAATAAATTAGCATTTTGAAACACGGTTTATAGGTTTTCTTTGTTTACAAGTATTACTTTGTCCTGCAGAGAGAACAATAACACTGAGAGGAAGATTGCAATTTCAAGCTTAAACTAGCAAAACGGGCCAGAGAGGCCTCTGCAGTGCGCACTGCAAGCTTTCCGGAGTCAGCTGACCAAGTCAGGAACATTCAGTCCTCATCTTGCTTCCTGACCTCTCACCTCATTGTTCAGTTAAGATCTCATTGCTCATCTCAGCAGAGTCCTGTTTTAGAATGCAAGAAAGTAAAATATCTCCTGAGGGCTGGCTCAGAATTCTGTAAGGAATCAAACTTACCTAAACTTATTTGATACTTGAAATCAATGTTCCTTTTCTCTACTCTCAGGTTATTGGATTGTTTTAAGTAATTTTGAGAGTGCACTCCTAAAGTCCCTGCTGTAATCCCAGATATATATCTCCCATGTATTAGCCCTTTAGGGCTACCATAATAAAAGGCCTTAGATTGAGTAATTTATAAGCAACAGAAATTTATTTTTAAGTTTTATTTGTTTTTAATAGACAAATGATTATGCAGATTTAAGGGCCTAGTGTGTAATATTTTGATAGAAACTACAACATTTCACTCCCTGGTCTGTAATTCTGTGCCTGGGGAACAATACTTCTCCCTCTCCCTTCCTTTCTGCCCTTCTTGAATTCTGTCCCCACTATTGTGTTGTATATTTCTATGAGTTCAGTTTTTTGAGATTCCCTAAATGAGCGAAGTTATGTGGTACTTGTCTCTCTGTGTCTGGATTATTTCATTAACTTAGCATCTTCAGGTCCATCCATGTTACTGAAAATGATAGGCTCTTACCCCTTCTTAGGCCAGGATAATAAGTCTCTTTGCATCCAATCATGTTTTCCTTATCCTCTTATCTGTTGATGACACCTGTGATGGATCTGGCATCGTAGATATTGCACTGCAACAGACATGAACATGGAGCTGTCTCCTTACCATGCTATTTCATTTGGGTAAATAGCTAGTAATGGTATCGCTGGATCAGAGGATAGTTCTATTTTTAATTTTTTTTAGAAATTTCCATACTGATTTCCATAATGGCTATACTAACTTACACTCTCGCCAACAGCATACTAGCATTTCTGCCTTTCCACATCCATGCCAGCATCTATGAGTTCACTGATGAGAGTTATGGCGGTTTGGAAGTCCCAATATCAAGGCCCCAGCAGACTACAGTCCGGTGAGCCTCAGCAGTGGTTCATCTGCGGGGTGCTGGCCTGGAGGAGAGGCAAAAGAGGTTACACTGCTTTCTCTGGGCTCTTTCACAAGGACACTAGTCCACATGAGCTGTGGGGGTGGCTATAAGATGACTGGAACCCTACCTGCTCAAACTGTCATCCTGAAAGTAAGGTTCAACCTATTAACTTCGGAGGGACACAAGCAGATATCAGCACTCCACTCAGTGATTCTCACAAATTGCTGTTCCGTATTTCCAGTTGCTGCTACTGACTTCACATTTATTCCGTCAGTACACCCTTCAGGAAATACCAGACTAGTTGTCGATCAGGTACTAGTCTACAGTACTTTCCCATTACAGTATTACGTGTGATGTAACGGTATGTAATCATAATCTAATTGAAAGCAAGGCATGCTCATATAGACCAAAAATAAAACTGTAAGTCCCTGCCTAATATCTTTAGATACGGTCTTTGGTAAAGCAGGGTAATATTAATTAACTTTTGCATCTGAGAAGTTTAATTTTGTGCGAGTCCTAGGTGAGTTCAGAATTGCCCGGGGGAAGAGACTGAGCAGGAGATTCAGGATAGATCAAGGAAGAGGCCCACCCGAAGGCACCTTCGCTGACCAGGCAAGACCGCATCATGACCCTGGCCTAGAGGACCCTGGCCTCGCTGGCTGGCCGCCCCCTGCCTGGGCTCTGGGCAGCGCTGACCCCGAGGCTGGGCCTTCAGACCCAGAATGGACAGTCCTGCTGTCTACGCTGTCCTGAGGAGGCTGAAGATACAACGCGTCTGCCAGCGCCCCGCTGAGTGTCCCAGAGTACAGCGCGCCAATGGAGTCTGCGGGTGCGCAAGCTTGAAGGGTTTCCTGGGTGACCGAAGGCTGCTGAGTGCTGACCGGAGGAAACGTGGGGCCGTAGCGACTGCGCTCGGTTCCAGCGCCTCCTGCCGGCGACAGTGCTGCTCCTTGCAGTCTACTCCACCTTGGTTGCTGCCCTCAGCTCACCCTCAGCTGCTGTGCACCGCTGCATTTGATGGAGTTTACAAAAGCGTTCTCTTTCAGACACGCGTGCACTGTTCCGGAGCAGAGGGCCTCAGCTGTGTAGATGTTCATTACAGGAAGAGCGGGCATGACAAGGGAAAGGGGGGGGCGGGGGCGGGATGGGGTCAAGGTCGTTCCTGAAGAAAGCAGCTGTCTGCAAATGCCCTGCCAGTACCTACTAAGGTCAAAGTTCAGCTCCTGCAGGGAGGACAGAGAAAACCGTTTCCCCCAGGACTTGCAGGAGCGGAGGCCTCGAGGGCCAGCTGGGAACCGTGCAGCCGGGGTTGGAACGCAGCCTCTCTGCAGCCAGAGGACAGCAAAAGGGTCCTGACCTGAGTGCACGTACAGCCTGAAAACAACAGCACCTCTGCCGGGATTATTCTTTATAAATGAAGTAGACACCAGCCTGTACTAGGTACAGCGGATAAGACGTAAAGACGTTCAACAGCCTGAAATGTGCAATTACAAAAATTATTCACTCGCCCTTTTGATAAGGGGCAAACACACACACACACACACACACACACACACACACATCTTTCCAAAGTAAGGGAGAATTTCTTTAGCAAAGTGATGACAGAGGTCATTCTTAGCTTAGGCGTTTGGTTGTTTTCTTCCTACTTGGGTTGTCATAACCACACGGACTTCCAAAGTCTTGAGCACAAACTCATTAGGAAGATTTCCTTACAAAGGAGATCAGAATCCACAGTGGTCCTCTATCCAGTTACATTGTGTGTGTTAATATCTAATTAGTGTCAGGCCTCATCAGCACCTCTAGACTCCTAATTCTAGACTTTCATTCCTCTTAAAAGGCAAATGGGATCGAAAGGTCCATTGGTGGGAATTTAGGGTTGTCTTGCAATGTCTGTTCATTCATTCCCTTTTCTACCTCCACTTCTATGTGGGGTGGCTTGGCTTTAGTGTTTCCTGCCTCTGAGAAAATTGGTATTGCTGGGTAGAAAATGTAAAGCTTCTGGAACAAAAATGTCATTCCTTTCCTTTTTTTTTTTTTCTTTTTTTCTCTTTCATGACATCCTCAAATTTTGGAGATGGAAGAAAGCATTTGAGAGAGGGCTGTGGTAGGAATTTGAGAAAAGGTGATGCTTTTAGGAAGAAAAAGAA
>PVKN010010432.1:0-11601 GCA_004027915.1 Capromys pilorides
GATGAATAATACTCCATTGTGTAAAAACACCATATCTTTTTTATCCATTCCTCGGGTAATGGGCATTTGGGTTTCTTCTTAGCTATAACAAATTGTGCTGCTATAAATATCAGTGTACATATATTGCCGTATTATGATGATTTCAGTCGTTTTGGAAAAATACCTAAGAGGGGACTAGTTGGCTCGACTGGGACCTCCAAAGCTAGTTTTGTGAGGAATCTCCATTCTGATTTTCATAATGATTGTATCAGCCTGAACTCCCACCAACAGTAGCGAAGGGTTTCTTTTTCCCCACAATATTGTTTCTAATGCTGGTTTTTTCTATCACTGTTTTGCATTCTTTAAAAAATAAAAATCTTCATCATCGTCATCGTTGTCATCATCATCACCCTCCCTCACATAGTTGCTGCCAGAATTAAATAAGATAGTTATTACGGTTTGTGTCTAGTTGTCCCCCAAAGCCTCATGCAGTCATGAGGTGGGACTTCTAGAGTTTAAGATTAACTCATTATCCACTGGGATTATGGGTGATCCACTGGGATTATAGGTTTTAGTCCCACTGGGATTACGGATATGAGTGCTATGCCCAACCTGGGGCAGAGAGCCTGAATGTAACATAAGTGAGACAGAAGAGAGACTCTCTCTATGTTGCCATTGTTGCCTGTTGCCATTTTTGCTGTTCAGCCACCATGAACTGCTGCTCTCTGCCTAGTATGTGCCAGTCTGCCTCGGAGCCAGCCAAGTATGGACTGAAACTCCAGTAACTATGAACTAAATAAACCTTTCCTTCCTTCATTTTGGGTGTCAGGTAGTTGTATCAGCAATGAGAGAAGAGTAACTGATACAATAGTAATGGTAAAAGATGAGGAAAGTTGAAGTCAATATTCTCTGAGACTCCAGGCAAACTCTTAGCTGTGAACCCTCTAAATCTCAAAATTAAAATTTTGTCTTGCCAGCACACAACAGAAAGTGCAAATATTCTCATTCCAAACAGGAAGACTAGGAGGAAAGAAAGGAATTGAGCTAAAGCAAGACCTAAACCCACTAGAGTAAATATTAAATCACGTAACTCTATTTGGCATGAGGGCAGGATATGGAAAGATGTGAAGTCTGAAAGATTTTGGCAGCCCCATTCTGAGAGCACTGGAGTGGCAGTTTGCATGGCCTCTCTTTCATGGGATGGCTCTGCCTACTGCCTGAATCTTTCCTCCCCAAAAGGTCTATGTTTCTGACTTTACCAACTTCCTGGGTCTCCACTGAACTTTTGTCTTCACTCTCACAGTGTCACACACTGCCTTCTTAGTGATACAATACTTGGTCACCCAGGCTTTCTTCTAAAATCTGAGTGAAAACCTCCATGACACAGTAACACTGTTGTAGTCACTTCCTCATCACTGGGACCCCCATATCCTATACTCGATTGAGGACAAGTTTGTTTTGGCTCATGGTTTTCAGAGGATCCATCCATAGTCAAGTGACTCCAATGCAGAAAAGGCATGGTAAAGTATACTTATGGGGAAGAGCTGTTCATGCCACCATGGCATGGAAGAGAGAGAAGAGGAGCCTGGGTTGAATAGGCACCTTTCCAGGTTGTGAGCTCAGTGATGTGCCTCTCAGCCAGGCAACATCCCCTACCAAGTTCCACTGTCACAGAATACACAGCTTCTGGACTCCTTGCTGGATGAATCCACTGATGAGCACCCCTTAATCCAATTATCTTTGAAAGCTTCCAACTCTGAACATGTGAGGCTTTTGGGAGACATTCTTGATCTAAACCACAGCAAGTACCTTGAAATGAGGTTTTTCAACTGGAAGTGAAAATGTAGATAATTGTGTGGTTTAAACTACAGTGAAGGCTTTAATTTTTTCCATTCTCCTCCTTTTTATTCAATCACACTTCTTATTATTACAAAGGTTTGCTTTCATTTGAATGTTTTTCTAATTTTTTTATCTTCCACTCACCACTTTCCTTTAGAGCAATTGCTTATTTTAAAATATCTATTATATATCTTTAGTTCTCATTTATATTTTCATTTTCTCACACCAGAGAGAGAATGAGATGTTTATAAATTAGGTCTGAATTATTTCATTTAAGAATATGGTCTCAGGGTCCGACCATTTAGCTATAAATATCTCAAACTTATCCTTAAGCCTGAGTAGTGTTCCATTATTTTAAAAAGATCAAATCTTCTTTATCTATTCCTCAGTTGGTGGGCCTTTGGGTTGTTTCCAAGATTTAGCTATTACTAATTATACTGCTATAATCATGGGTGCACATATGTCACTGTGGTACAATGCTTTTAATTCTTTTGGGAATATAACAAGAAGAGGATTAGCTGGATCAAAAAGAGCCTCTAATCCTAGTCTCCAAATTGATTTACACAGTGACTGTACAGTCTACACTCCCTCCAAGAGTGAAGAAGTGTTCACTTTTCCCCACAGCCCCATCAGCATTTGTTACTGGCTAATTTCTTGATAAGAACTGTTCATTCTGGAGTGAGATGGAATCTCAATGTTGTTTCAATGTGTATCTCTCAAATGACTGGTGATATTGAGCATTTTTCAAGTATTTATTTGCCGTTTGTACTTCTAAGAAGTGTGTATTCATTTCAGATGCCCATTTTTGATCACGTCTAAATTTGAGGTGTCTGATTTTTTTTCAGTTGCTTACATCTTGTAGATATTAGTGCTTTGTCTGAAGAACAGCTAGCTAAAATTTTTTCCCTGCTCTGTTGGATGTTTTTATATGCTGTTGGTGATTTCATTTGCAGTGAAATGGCTGTTTGATAAAGTAAGATCTCACTTGTCGATTCTCTGCATTTCCCAAACAGCTGGGGTTTTCCTCATGAAGTCTTCGACTTCATCTATTTCTTCAAAAGTTTTACCTGTTTTTTCTTTCAGCAGAATTAGTGTTTCTTTGTCAATATCTGATCTTGGTCTATTTTCACTTCAGTTTAGTGCATGGACAGTCATAGTCCTAGTTTTAGTCTTCAGGATGCAGAGGGCCAGATTTTTCCAGCACCATTTATTAAATAGATTTTCTTTCAGTAAATATGTCTGGTGCCTTTGTCAAAGATCAGATGGCTGGGTGTGATTGAGGTTGTTTCTGCCTCTTCTAATCTGTTCTGCTGAACCTCAAGTCTGTTTTTTGCCAGTACCATGCTGATTTTATCACAGCTCCATTGTAGTATAATTTCAAGTCAGGGCTTATGATGCTTCCTGCTTTGCCTTAGTTGTCCAGAATTATTTTTGCTATGCCAGGTTTCTTCTGGTTCCTAATGAATTTGAGGAATGTTTCCTCTAGCTCTGTTAGATATCTAATAATATTTTGATTGGCATTGTATTAAATGTATATAAAAATTTGGAAATTATGGCCATTTTAAAAAATTTATTACAGAAGAAGTCTCCTGCCACTATCTAAAAATCCTTTGGTGTCTTTAGTTGCACAGCTGTGACTGCCTCAATGTCCTGAAACAATGTATTTGCCTTCCATTGTCATTTTGGCCTTGAGGAAGAACCATCAGTTTGCTCGGTGCTAGATCTAGGGAATAAGGTGGAGGGGACACAGAGTCACATATCTGCAAGCCTGCCTTTCCATTGGGAGGCACTCAGCACTGAAAGTTACCATATGTTTATTGATGCCTCATAAAGGCATTTCCAAGGGAGAGCTTGGAGAATTGCTTGAGAAAATGTCACAAACTGACATAAGCATGTGCAAAGTAGAGAGAGTATTTTGATGGAACACTAATGGCTCTGTGTCTTTTCATTTAATTTTTTACTAATACATACTTGCTCTACCTGGCACTCACATTCATTGTAGGGATTCTGTACTTGTACATAAAAGTGTATTTTTATTAGACAAAATTAATTATAGGGCTGGGGAGATAGTTCAGTAGAATAAGCGCTTGCCTGGCAAGCGCAATATCCCGAGTTCAATCCCCAGGACCCCCCCCCCCCAAAAAAAACTGATTATAATAATCCCATCATAAAATCACCATAATAATTGTAACTGCACACTGAGCACTTTTACATACATGATCTTACTCAGACTTCCCAACAGTAACTTTATTCTTTTTTTTTTGTTAGTTTCAAGTCTCAAAAATATATTTTTATATAACAAAAGTAACACATAGAACACAAAAGTTTTAAAGTACTTGCTGCAAAATGAAATTTTTTTTTACATTCATTGCATGGGTTTGATATTGAAATTTGTTACTAATTCACTCAAGTAACATAAAGCATTGAGATATATATATATATATATATATATATATATATATATATAGCATGTTTTCACCTTTGAGTTTTTTTTTTATTTCTTATATACATATTTCTGTACTTGTACATAATGTAACTTAATTCTTATTTCCCATTCCCTTCTCCTCCCTTCAACTCTTCTTTCCTTTTCCATTTACAGAAGATTTTTTCCCACTTTTTCCTTCCATCTTTGGTTTTTACTCTCTTTTCCCTTCTTTCTTTTTCCACTCCTCCTCCCTCTTGTCTCCCCTCCCAATGAGCCCCTCCAGCGCCTTGTTCATAATTTAACATGCACTTCTTGCTTTCCAGCCTCTGTCCTCCCTTTTTCTTCTGGTTTACCTTTAGGGCTTCTCATACAAGAGAAACAATGTGGTACTGAAAATTGTGTGTCTTATTTATTTTACTTAAAATCATGGTCTCAAAGTGCATCCATTTACCTAGAAATAACTCAAGTGTATCCTTCTTTATGGTAAAGTAGTATTCCATTGTGTATAAATACCACATCTCCTTTTTCCATTCATGTTTACAAACATCTGAGCTGTTTCTAAGAGTTAGCTATTTAAAAAAAAAAAAGTACTGCTATAAATGTAGACAGGAATGCTTCACTGTGATATGATGCTTTTAACTCTTTCAGGAAGATACCTAATAGGGAAATAGGTCAAATGGAATCTCTAGTTTTAGTTTTGCAAGAAAAATGCATATGATTTACATAGTGGTCATGTGGTTATGTGTCTTTTACTGTAATAAATATATTAAATGTAAATATTTTCTGTATATTTTGAACACACCTATATAAGTCAGAAAAATATGAAGAGAGTCTAGCACCTGCATAGTAGTAACATATCCCTGCCTATATACTACCCTGCATTTCAGAGCTGAGAACATGGTGTAAGAGGAGTCTTTCCTCTTAGTTTAGAGGTCTGAGTACTCCTGGGACCTAACAGCTTTCAGCAGTTCTCCCCCAAATGTTTGTATCATAGAATGTGCACTTGACCTATCATTTCCAAAACATTTCTGGGCAGCTTTTCATCTCTATTTCTTTTCCCTTTCTCTTTCTAAATCTGAGAGTGCCCATCTGGTCTACTCTTCCTGTTCATTGCAATTGCTCGCCCGTGAGGACTTAGCCTAACACCGTCTTCTCCATGAAGCTTCTCCTGCAGCACCTCCTGTGATATCTCTTTTCTTGGTCATCAACTTTGACATTTGATTTCTTTCTCAGTTACTTGTAACACTTAACCTCCACACTGGGAAGAAGTGTGACCTGCGCCTCCCTGCGCTAGCTGTCCTCAAGTGAAGGACTGCATCTTCCCCACCTCTGAACACACGCATCCATGATAGGCATCCAAAAATATCATTTACATAAAGCCAAGATGGGCACCATCTGTGTTGCATAGCAGAGGGAATAGCAAGTGCAGCTTTCCTTCTTGGAAAGCTGCCCTCTTCTACCTTCAGTAGCACCACAGAGGTTTAATTTAAGGATAAAATCAAAACCAACCCTAGATGCCCAGATGACCTAAATTTTAAAGTCAAGACCAGTGAACCAATTCATAAATCTGGTGAGCAAGACAGCGCTATGCTCGATCCTGGAAACAGGTTTCCTCCAAAGAAAACTCGCAGCTACACTCAGAAGTGTCACTTTATGCATAGGTCTTCCCTGCTACACTAGATGGTGCTATAGATGGTTTGACCCACCTTTGGTGACTCTCCTTCTCCTCCTCCTCCTCCTCCTCATTCTCTGTCTCCTTTTTCTTTCCCTCCTCTTCTTCCTAATCCTCTTCTTTCTCTGTCTTTTCTTCCTACTTCTTCTTCCTCTCATTTTTCCTTCTCCTCTTTTATTAAATGTTTAATGTTTTCCTAACACAATTCACATCTCTTATTCATCTGCTGTGTTTATTGTCTTTTGTTTTCCTTTCTGGAGCATAAGCTTCACAAGATTCCTTTGCTTTCTTCACTGATGTGCCAGTATGTGCAAAGAATTGGTCACAGTGCCCATGACTGTAGATTTCAATAAATGCTTGCTGGCTCAAGTGAGCACCCTCTTGGGAAGTAATACACTTCCAGTTAGATCAGGAAAAGGTGACACTGCTGAAGATATGACATGGAAAGATTAACTACATTTCATATGTTAAAACAAAAGATATGTTCCTATGTGTATACATAACAAAGTCTGAATTACTAAAGAAATGAGGGGCAACTCATGTAAATTCCAAGCTTTTCCCTGGATAACTGTATAAGGGGTTCATAAATTTAGAACATTATCAGAAAGAAAATGACCTGCTGCCAGCTGGCCATGCCCACATGGAGGGTGCTGTGAAACGTCACTCTTCCCATTTAGTCCCAAGAAGTGGGTTTGAGACTGGCTTCCCCACAGCACCACAGATGAGGATTTGGGCTGGATAAACCTCTGTGGTGAGTCTCTCCTGAACTTCAGGAGGCGATTAGCAGCATTTCTGGCTCTGTTTAATGCATAGCAGGGTTTTCCAGACCCCATTAATTTGTAGGAACCAAACATGAGTCCAGAGATGACCAGAAGACACCCAGTGACTTAGAGTGGCTTAAAGTCTGTGTAGAATGAGTATCTTGCACCTCTAGTCTCTTTGGCCCTCCTTCCTCCCCCTCAGCTGAACATCTGTGCTTTCCACCTCTCTCACACCTGCTGCACCCCAGGTCCTGGAGCTTTTCATAGTTTACTGTGACACCTGGGCCTGACCTTGCTCAGAACACTGTCATGTGGACTTCACTAACCACCTCAGGTGTTAGTTTAGAACAGGCAGATTCTTCTTCACACTCAGATACTACCAAAGCAAACGGAAAGAAAATGCAAGCTCACCCTGTAAACCTGGGTCCTTCTCTCTACATAATTTCTGAGCACTATTGACACTATTTGACAACACTTCTGTCACAAAACTTCTCCCTTTGGGAATGGGAGAAATTTGACAGAATGCTCTTTGCCACACACCACTCCAGGCACCCTGTTATCTCAGAAGTGGTCAGTGCAGCTCCTCAGCTGAGTGCACCAAGAACTGCACCATGCTTGCAATGAAAGATTTAAATCTGAAAGAGCATCACATCTGATCTCTGAGGAGTTCTGGCTTCTCCACTTCTCTGCTAGTGTAGGGTTTGTCAGAAAGACAGTGATGATAAGCTCAAGTACCTGTGTAATAGTATCACGAAGCTTCTCTTCTGGAGGGTTAAGAATGTAAGTTTACAGACAAAAAATTAGAGAAAAAGAAGGGCTACAAGGATTGCCAATATTTTGACCCTAGCCCTTCAAGGTCAGTGAGGACTCAGAACATAAGAGAACCTGTGCTGTAACATCCTATAACCCTGTGGTTTCCCAAATTTTCTGTTCAAGGAGATTATGGGGCCACAGAGCAAGGGAATTGATGATGTATAGTGTACCTAAGGAGAGTCACAAGAGAGAAAACATTCTCTCAGGCTTTCACAAAGAGCAAACTGGTCAAGCAATGACTGTGACTCCTCCAGATGGCTGACACTGACAACAGTTCTATAAAGCACTGTACATGGTTTCAAAGTAAATCTTGAAGGGATTTACCTGACTTTGGGAGATGCAAAAGTTACATATTTTGTTATACAGGCCTTGCTTTAACTTTCACATTCACTCTTAACCATCATAAACCCTTGGCAGACTGCCCAGACGTGAGAAGGGGTAAAGCGAGGATATAGGAAATAATGCAGCCTCAATCTTCATTCTTGCCTATGATAGATAAGAAAGTTTACCTATCATCGGTGACCTATCAATGTTTACCTTTCAAAGTTTCCCAGGCACCTTCCCCCAGCACTCCTCCTCTTGGTTTCCTAGGCACTCTGCCCTAATCCCAGCGCCAACCCCAATACTTTCTCATATTGTGCTCTGGTCTCAGCTTCTTCCCTTGACCCATGCTGGTCTTGGCTTACTTTCCTCTGACCTAAGCAGAATTTAACTTCAAGGAAGAAAAGTGATGTCCACCTGTGATCTGGCTGTTCCAGCCTGTGATCACCCTCCCTTAAAGATCCTATAAAGTCTCCTGCCACCCCCCCCCCCCCCCCATTCACTGTTAGACAGCCGGCCTGCTTGCTGGCCCCAGTAAATCTTCCACTCATGTCAGAATGCCTAGTCTGGTCAATTGTGTGGGTTTGTACCTAACAGCCTAAAAGAAGTTTTTAGAGACTGTCTTAGCCTTGCACAGTTTTGCAAGTCACATTTGCTGACAGCTCTATCTAGAAAAATGCACTATGTGCCCAAGGCGACAGCATGGAATCAAAATGCCCGCTATAAATATCAGGATGAATCAGCTTCCACCAGCAGGGATAAACTCCCAAAGAGAGGACTGGGGTGTTCCAGGAAGCAATGATTCTTTCAGGGCATTAGAGGGATCAGTTGACATGCACTCGGAACACAAACTGAAGCACAACACACCCACAGCTCTGTTAAATCAGGAGCTCATTTGCCTGAACTCACAGAGGGGCATAAAAAGCAGAGACAGAGACAGGAGGTTGGTTCTGATTGAATACTGTTTCCCTTGTGCTTTAAAAACCTTGTACCCTCCCAAGACAGCCCTCCTCCCACCCTGCCTCTTCCTTACAATCAGCTTTTCTTACCCTCAGTCTATTTCCTTGCATATTCTTTGCTTTGATTATATTCTAAGTGAAAAGCTGCCAGTATTTCAGAACTTCAGGAGATCAGATGACCTGTGTTCCATTGCACTTGCTGTGAGAACATTCCCAGGAACTCTTCATCCATTTCCACTGAAGACCAAGGTGGTCCAAAAAAAAAGCAGTCTGAGGAAACCAGATTGGAAAGAGAGAAGTAAAAAGCATCAGTCCCACAGAGTGTTCTCCAAGCACTGCGGAGTGAAAAAGAGCAAATAAGGCAAAGTAGACACTGTGCCTTCCTCAGTTGCCTTGTCTCCTTGCTAACACAAAACATGCCACGACCACAAGGTGGAGGAGGACAGATTTACTCGGGCTCGTTGTTGGTCCACTGTTGGCCAGGCGCAAGGCAGGAACAGAGTGAGAGAAGACAGAGAAGAAAAGAAGCTACTCACACAACAGCCGCCAGGAAGTAAGAGGAGCCAGGGAGGCAGGTGACTCGTTGGGCTTCCCCACAGTGACTACCTCCAACCAGAGCCCACCTCCTGGCTGCATACTCAGCCTCTGCACTCAATAGCAGATGAACCCCTCGAGACCCAGCCACCCACCAAGCCTGAGATTCAGGGGTCACATTCCAGATCCAAAACACAGCACACTGCATGTAAGTCGGTGTGTGTTGAAAATAAACATAGCAATCCGCTTTCTTAAGAGCTGAGAAAATGTCAGATCAAATACAGCTGGAGTAGGATAATCACACATTTTCCAACAGGAAGATGAATTTTGAGTTAGTCTTAAAAAGAAATTAGAAATTTAGTGATAAGAAAGAATGGGGGAAAGTAGGGTTAAAGTTGTTGCACCTGCAACTGGGAAGATAGTTATAAATTTATAATAAATATTTAGAGTTGCTGATCTTCCAGATTTTAAAAAATGTCCCCATCAGCTTACAAAACCTGGTTGCTGAGTCCCATTGTGCTGGTAACCTCTCTGACTTTCATAAAGATTTCCTTCCTTGTTCTTGCTTCCTGGCTTTTTAAGTCAGAGAAAAATTAATTTAGGCCAGGTGTGGTGGTGTATGTCTGTAATCCCAGCACTTGGGAGGCTGAGACGGGAGGATCGGTATGAGTTTGAGACCAGCCTGGGCTACAAAAGTGAGCTCAAGGCCAGCCTGAACTGCATAGCAAGACCCTGTCTCAAAAAGACAAAAAAAAAAAAAAAAAAGTCTACTGAAATTGTGAACAAAATTTGCTTAACCTCTGACACTGTTCCAGCCTAGAGATGGAACTGGGCACAGATCAGATAGCACCAGCGATCCTCTTATGCAGGTTGCTTTCTTGGGTTCTGTGGCTACTGGCTAACCTCAGACCAAAATGTGATAGGTCTGAATGTGTGGGGATGTGAGACATATCTGTGATTATCCTTACTATAGTATGTTTCTATGTTTTTCTGTTGCTAATCAGTCACTGTGCCCCATCTGTAAACCAAATGTATTCACACATACATATGTACAGAAAGAAAGGTAGCGTGTGTAGAGCCCAACACCACGGGAGATTCCAGGCATCCTCTAGAGTCTTGGAAAGTGTCTCTTATGGATAAGGTAGATGCTGTATTCATTTTGCATTATTCTCTTATGAAAACTCACTAGTTACTAAAATTATAATTGCTCAAAACTGTCCTAAAGAGGAAAAGAAACAAGCATATTAACAACATGAGTTTTGGGTAATTGTGCAATCGTCAATTATTTGAAGAATGTGAAGCAGACCACCTGTTTAGTCCTTCCCCACATGTTGCTGAGATGTTTTCGCTGTCTGCCTTCTAGGACCAGACATTCCTGTCATCACAGTGAAATAAAAACGTACAATGTAGTGTATTAACATGAGTCATGGTACAACCACATGTGGTGCTAGTCACTGTGGCCTGAATGTGAAAGTGGAATGGACCAAGTGGGAAAGGTGGAGACAGACAGGAGGTCCTGCAGGGGAGTGGGGCTCTTCTCAAAGAGGAAGCCAAGGTGGTGGGGACTCCAGTCTCCAAGTAGAGGGAGACAGAAGGTCACTGAAGGCCAACCTCCTTTACTAGTCTTAAAGGTACAAAATATTTGTTGAAGAATGTTGTCATATATGAAATCTGATTGAAATATATGGTGAATGTTTAAGGATTTTCTAAATAACTACAGTAATAGATATATTGCCATGAATCCCCCTCAAAGTCTTCCCCCTCACTTTGGACACACTTGTTCCATCTCGTCTGTCACTTTCAGAGGCTCTTTCCCATGTCTTTCGTTGCACTGTACCTCAACTGAAAACATTTCCTTTCATAGTCATTCCATGGTCAACAGCCGGAAGTCACACAGTGTCAGACGAAGTGACTAAGGTGGGTGAGGTCACAGTGCCATGCTGTCAGAGGCTGCCTTGCCCTTGGATGGCACTGGTAGCAACGCTCACTGTATTTTTTTATCACACCTCATGTAAAGCTTTCTCAATGGAAATAAAAAAACAAGAGATAATTATAGTTATGTCTCTGTAAGGAAAATTTTCTAAGATATGTTGTTAGATATGTGGAAAGATAATGTGGAAAACAAAGCATACTAATTCTCTTCATGATGAACAAGTAAAAACAATAATGCCTACGTTGTAGATGCCTGTATTCCATAAAGGAGCCTAAAAAGAACGTCTAAATCTGAGCATGAGAGGGTGTGCCAGTGAGAAGCAGAAGTAGGAAAGTGGTGGCTAAACTGTGTGGTCTGCGTGGTAC
>PVKN010010432.1:11701-22750 GCA_004027915.1 Capromys pilorides
TTTTTTTTTTTTTTTTTTTTTTTTTTTTTTTTTTTTTTTTTTTTTTTTTTTTTTTTTTTTTTTTTTTTTTTTTTTTTTTTTTTTTTTTTTTTTTTTTTGGTCTTTTTGAGACAAGTTCTCGCTGTGCAGTTCAGGTTGGGCTTGAGCTCACTTTTGTAGCCCAGGTTGGTCTCGAACTCACACCAATCCTCCTGTCTCAGCCTCCCGAGTGCTGGTACCAGGCATGTGCCACAACACCTGGCTTCATTTTAAGCTTTTTGTGTCTGCTTCAATAATACTTCTGGATGGCTTAAGAAGATAAAAATGTCAGTATCATTATTCTAAACATTTCTATTGTTACCCTTGTTAGGTCTCACTCACATCATTGTCTCTGTAGATTATGTTTCTGTCTTTTTGTTTAGTTTTGTTTTGTTTTATTTTTTGTGGAACCAGGGATCGAACTCAGGATCTTGCACTTGCCAGGCAGGCACTTGTGCCCCTCAGCTACCCTCCCTGGCCTCCTCTGTGGGTTATGTCTTTATAATTTCTTTCTATGAACAGCTTCCTGGTTTAAAAAAAAAACAAATATTTCTAATTTATGGAGGTCTCATAGCAAAGGTTTACATACTTTTGAAGGAGTACTATATATATTAATTTTTTCAGTAACTGTTTTCATAGAAACATTTTACATATATTTTTCATAATTGTACAGTTATGTTGGTAAATAAACATGAATATCAGTGAGGCCCAAGGCTGGGCTGGGCATCAAGGTAAGATGGCTGCTTGCTCTTTGCCATCTGACTTAATCTGTGGTACTCAGCCTTGGTTCAACTGAGGAGAAGGTAGATTTGACAGCCATCTCTCTTCCTTTTATAACTCACCATCTCCAGTTCCCCAGCACCATTGTCAGTAGCAAGAGTTTCAGGTCCTGTGCAACACTGAGCGCTCACAGTAGGGTGGAGATGTGGCTCCCACAGCCAGGGCTCCCTATAAGACTCACTAGGATACTCACCACTGCTGCCCCATCATCCATCATTTCTGGCCACTTCTCCACAGGGACCTCAAGACTCACAAGACCATTGCCAAATATACACCCCATTCCTCTCTGAGACATGGCCAAAAAAACAAATACTGGCCTCCAGAAATCTGAAATCCACAGGTGATATTCTCTCCTGCTGCATCCTCAGGGACTATTCAGTTTCTCATGCTTTCCAGGTGCCTACCCAAGTGTAGGAACAAAATCAAGACCAGCTTACCTGCGAGGCAAGGGCTCCCAGCCCTCCAGCGAATGGGCTCTTCATGATCTATTATATTCAAAGCAAAACCTACAGCCTTAAGTGGCACACAATGCCACACTGTGGCAGAGTTCTGTGTGTTCTTGAACAGACTCCTGCAGCTCATGACACAGATAGACTGCTCATGCAAACAGTTCCCAATCACAAGCTCAATGTCTAGGATAACTGCTGTGAGTGCGTAGGATGTGCTAGGGACTTCCACACACTGCCTCACTTCATCTCCTGAGTCCCATGGACTCAAGTTAATTTCCCAGAGCTTATTCATGGATGAACAGAATTGCAAGATCAACCAGACTGAGTCAGAGCCTGGAATCAAACCATTAATGCTGGTTGCTTGGTTGCACACTGAGAAGCGAGCACTGTTTTACAGACCCTTAGCATTGGACACTGACATCAACTGTGAAACAAACACACAGAACATAGATTAACTTCAGCACCATGTATTGCTCCACCTAGGGATGACACATGCATAACGTTACCCAGATGATGAGTTGTTGCATGCTAACAGCCCCACAGATGGCTCCCACACAGCCTCCTCCTCGTGACACAGATAGACTGCTCATGAAAACTGTTCCCAATCACAAGCTCAATATTCCAGAAACTGAGTCAATGTTCCAAATTATGTTTCATGGTATAACGACAGCAGAAGAAATGGATGCATATGCAACTGTGTTTATCCTCTCTAGTAAACTTGAAAATGTATATCTATCTTCTTTTCTCCTAAACTAACTGTTTCCAAATACAACTCTCCACAGATCAATCATCTTAAATACATTCCGTAGTGTAAGCCATTTCCTGTGCTACATGATGAACTTTCCTTCCATTCAGTTTGAAAATTATTCAGGGATTGATAGAGCTATAGTTACTTTTCTCTCAATTCTGAGACAAAATATTTAACACCCAAAGTTAAAGGGGAAAAGGTCAATTTAGCTCCCAGTTTGGTTTCAGCTAATAATCAGCTAGCTCCAAGGCAGGGTGGCTTGGCAGACAGGCATTGTGGAGGAGAAACAGTCCATGGCAGGCAGAAGGTAGCAAAACATCAAGGGACAGTCACAGCTCTTTCTAGTCCTTATCCAGGAATACTTAGGACAGGTAACATTTGATGCTACTGCCCTTGATCCTAGCGTTGCCCCATGAATCAATCCAGCATCACACATTCTAGATTAAGCCCCCTCCAAAAAAAACCCCATTTATGACTGCCTGAAGTATTAGGGGAAAACCTAGACACACACCATAAGAGGTATGTGCCAAACCCAAGGATCAGATTCGTTCAAGCCACATACCTGACTGCAGCAGCAGAGCAGCAACGTGCATGTCCAGCTGAGAAGGGACACGCCCTCCTTGGAGACTGTAGCCTGCCTGCCATGGTAGATACCTGGATTAGTTGTTTGCCCATCACTGGGATAAGACACCCGCTACCCACAACTTAATTCTTTTATACTCAGGGTTCCACTTTTGAAATGGTGCATGATAATGGAACATAAGAAAAAATTTTCTTCTTACATTTTTGTTCCTTGAACTTTTCTAAATAGTATTTATGAATTTCACTCAAAAATTCAGAAAATTGCAACCTTCAGCATAGATGAGTTAGAGAAGAAATGTGTTTGGCTTGTCATGTTTAGTGCTTTCCATCTGTGGCCGGTAGGCCCCAGAGCAGAAGACAAAGGGCATGGTGGAGAAATGCTGCTGAAACCACAGCAGCCAGGAAGCAGAGAGAGGAGCAAAGGACAAGCATGCACCCTTCGAGGCCACGCTCTGGTGGCTACCTCCAGCCAGGCCCCGCCTCCTAACATCCCACTTAGCTATGAACTCAGACATGAACACGTCCACTGGTGAACATCATGTTGTCATTATCCAATCTCCTTCATGCTCAGGGGTCTTCAGAAGGGACATGTTTTATATAAACTATAATAGCAATTGGTAATTTTGTTAGGTGACCTGGAAATAATGACAAGTGCTGAGATAGTATGATATTTTTATTCTCTGTAACTAAAACAGTTCAATTGGAATTTTGACTGCAGCTAAGGGTCTTGCTGTACCACAGATTCTGCCTCAATAGCTCTGGGCAAGGCCTAAGGGTCTACATTTTTGATAAGTTCCAAAATGGTGCAAGTGTTTCTGGTCCCTGAAAACATGGTAGCCAGGAAGTCTAGAGAACCTTCCTTTAAATCTGAGCAGTGCTATTCCCATTTGTTCACAGAGCACCCTGTATCTCCCCCAACTGTTATCCCAGCATTCATGAGTTGGGAACTTAGTACCCAATGAAAAGTCTTGAAAGGTGAGGCCTATAAGGAGCAACTAATTTATAAGATGTGGGAGACCACCAGGCTGTGTTCTCCTGAGAAGTGAAGACTCTTACCTTTATTTCAACCCCATTCACTGAGGCACGCAGAGCTGGCTATATTGAACAAGATGTTCCTTTAATTGGCTAAAAAAATATGATCAAATGTAGTTAAGATACCAACATGTCTCACTGTAGCATATGTGTGAGAATTTGCCCCTCCCCCCACATACCACTAATGGCTGGAATGTGTAGAAATATAGAGATAAGACAAAAGCCTAATTAGCATCTCAAGAAGAAGAGAGTAATAAACAAAGCCCAGGAACAGCTGTAGTCTATTACTTGGGAATCCCTGTTACTTGGGAATCACAGAAAGTTGGGATTCAAGGAGGCAGATAGCAGCTTCTCTTATTTGCTCCCTGTTTGTTATCTCCTCCCCTGCTTGGAAAGTTAGCAACCAGCATTTTTGTGAACCTAGGGTTAGGGAAATGGGGAAAGTCAATAGAGATGTGGTCCCCCTTTACAAAAGTAATTATGCATGTGGTCATGTTCTCTAGCCCAAAATAAAACTGAGATGCTTCTGGGGTTCTGGGCTCACTTTGAAAGAGATTAATCTCAGTGAGTCCTCTGAAGCTACCTTCATTGGATCTTCTCTTTGTTTGTTTCTGCACCAACTCAAAACATACAATAGGAATGTGAGCTAAAGGGAGCTCTATGAGACTCCATGACTAAAACGTGAGATAACATCTCAGGCGAGGCCCTGAAATTGAGAAAGAATTATACCTTTCTGGCAATAAAGATGTCAGCCTTGAATACATCAAATTACCTGTTAATTAGTAATTAGAGAGCCTCTGTCCCTGGTACAAAATTGCTGTTTCTCCTTACAGCCAATGCCTGCAAAGTTTCTCTTGCCTAAGATTTTGCCACAATCTCCAGCCACCTCCCTGATTGAAACCACTAAAAGCCATGAGCTTTTGGATGCATGGCCTTTTATTCCACAGAGAACATTGGCCATCACAGAGCTCCTCAACTATGGAACTTTCTGTCTTTGTCTTTATTTTTCATCCATGTGCCACATTGCCAGGGGATACACTTGAGCCCTCTGCAGTGGTTTTGGCAATAAGGGCTCTGTTCTTACCAAATGCTTTTAATTGAGGAGTGAGCTCCTAATTAAGTGTGAATCTCTCCCGCTACCCATGCCCTTCCCCCCTCTGTAATGGGATAACACAGCAAGAAAGCCCTTGCCCAGCCTGGCCATAGAGCTTGGTGGCAGAGCCTGAACAGCTGTGCATGTAGGTGTGACCTCGCTGGAGAAACTGGAGACCAGTGTATACTGCTGATGGACAAGTAGAGCTCTTCAGAAGTAGGTACCCTTTCTTTCCCTTTCCCTTCTCATTCTGCCAGGCTGCAAGTCCATTGGTCAGTACCACCTGTGTCTGGGGTAAGTCTTCCCCGCTTAGCTGGCTGGGCTTGCTACTAATCACTCTCAGACACAGAACTGGGATTTTCTAGCCTGACAGGCATTTCCTAATCTAGTCCAGATAACACATTGGGATTAGAACACACATAAATACTCCCCAGGTACCTTTTCCTTAAAATGTCACAAGAAATTGGAGATATTTTCAAAGTCAGCCAAATTTGTCCATCTGATCATAGGTCACAATGGTGGTATGAGCTTGCCAGCTTGCCAGGTGACAGAGGAGGCTGATAGATCCCTGAACAAGCCTCATAGCCCTTGACTAGCCTGCCAGATGCAAGATTCCAGCAACTTCCCCAGGTACCCTGGTTCAGAACAGGAAACCAGCAGTGGATTGGATGTGAGTGTGTTAATAAGAGTTTGAGAACAATGGCTTGCATTGGTCATAGTTCTGGCCGAGTGAGAAAACTACAGTGAAAAATAAGCAGTGCTCAGCGCTCCACATCAGCAGCACGTGACGCCAGCGCTCCCTGCACTCACACATGAAGCACTGTGCTCCTTTTGTGCATCGCTGCTGTCCACATCCACATCTCCTATAGCATCATTTGTGCAAGGAGGAGCTTGGAGCTGAAACATCTACCACTACATCAGACAGACATAGAGTCGCTTTCTCTTGTTTCTTTTTTGTAACTCAGTAGATGAATACATAGTAACCATTCAAAAGCCAGCGTCTAAGGCAGGGGAGGTGGCTCCATGGAATAAGTGCCTGCAATTCCAACAAACTATTTTTACATATCAGCTACAGACCAACAATGATGTAATGACCCTGCATCACCTTGTCTGGCAAGTACGTCTGTGACCGGTGTGTACAACCTTGAGAATATACTCAACAGCCTGAATCCTCACACACAGCAGTTCAGCTGCTCCTTCCAACTGCTCTCCTCACTCCCTTTAAACTCCAGCATTATACACTGATCTCCAATGTCTTTAGCTAGGTCAGACCTACATGCCTAGAAGTGAGGTGCAACCCCACTGGACCAAGAGAGGCTCCCAGAGAGTGAGCTGTCCAGGTCTCCTGTGCACAGGGATCCCTTTCTGCAGGAAATCAGAGGTGCTGACAGGTCCAGCCCTGCCCTAGCAGCTGCCTCTATCCACCTGGTGGGGTGGTCAGCTTAGGAGTCAGGGCCCACACCCTGGAGACTCAGGTGGTGTGCTGTCCTGTATCACTGGCTAGGCAGGGGTCACTGGCCACAGGTCCCTAGGGTACTCCTGGGAGTAGGAGTCACACCGCTTGGATGGACGCTTGGTCCCCAGTTGTTCAACGAGCTGCAGGGTAGGGGTGGCAGGTATCCTTGCTTCCTGCACAAGGACCACATAGACAATGACCTTTCTGGTCTTAGAGTGCAGCTGCTTGCCCAAGAGTTGTGGCTGCAGCACCTCCGCCCCTCTGTGGCTTTTCTCCATGAGCCCCAGCCTGAGCAGCTGGCCTTACCTGGCCATCGACCTCCATGAGGCTGGTCCTGTCCCTCTCCCCTCCCCACAGGCTCCTGCCCCCCACAAAGGCTGGCAGGGACTCCTGATGCTAGAGTCTCACCCTGCCTCCTGAACCTTGACACATTCAGCTGGCCTGTTGCTCCTGCTGCTCACTGGGGCAGCCACACTGTCACCTTGGAGAGTGGGTACTCTGTGGCCTGATCCACTCTCAACGTCCTGGCTCATGCAGCCCCTCAGCCCCTCCTTTCTTACACAGGTCCACTCTCCCCTCAACTCCAACCTGGCCCTCCCCAGGGTCTATAAGACCCCCAGCCTGAGAGAGCCCCTGAGCGATTTCAATCCAAGCATAGCATATATGGGCCCTGGGCATAGGGCTCTGTTCAGCACCTGCCTCAGTTTCCCCCTCACTGCAGCTGGCAAATGGCCCATGCTAAGGGATGAAGAGATAGGAGTCTGAGCTGCAAGCCCTTAGACTGTGCCTGGCTTCATGAGGACCTTACCCTCCTCATCCTGTATAAGCTGCCTTAGCCTTCAAGGCCCCCAGCTCCTCCAAGCCCCATTCTTCTATTGTGTGGACACAAGGGACATGATGGACTCAGACAGCAGGCAGAGCAGTGAGCATCAGGGGATGGCACACCCCAGCCCACACCCTCCACACCCCAAGGCCTCCACACCCAGTGCCCTTCCCACTCGTGCACTCGTGGGGAGGGGGCTGCCCAAGTCTTGGTGCTGTCACTACACAAAATCCAATTATTCTGCTCTATCTGCCCCTGCTGTCCTATGTGCTTTCTGATAACTAAACTGACTCACCCCATGCTTGGACCCAGCAAGCATGTCACAAGGTCACCTGCAGTGACAGGAACCCCTTCTGAGCTATATAGGGAACAGGGGGGTGGGGAGGCTGCCTTCAGGGCTTCCTACATTAGAAAATGAGGTCTGACCCAGTTCTGAGGGCCACACTTCCCTCATCCCTCCCTGTGAAGCTCAGGTAGAGAAGGAGCTTGGAGATTTGTTAGAGAGGAGGAGGTGGAGAGAAGAATGGGAGGCAGCTACAGAGGGACAGGGGAAGAAGAGGGCAGAGGGAAGGGAGGGAGAAGGGGAGGGGAGAGAAATCTGCTGCAGAAGAGAGCAGGGCATCCCAGGAAGGCAAGGCCCTGGGGGAGCCACACTGCTGGGAGAGCCAGTGGTGACTTCTGACTGCTGAAGGCCAATGGATGGCCACTGCCTGGGCCTTGACAAGGCTCAGCTATCTGCTTTCCCTCAAGCAAATCTAATTCTGCTTTCCTGGGACCGCTTTGTTTCACTTGGCTAGGAAAGACCACCCAGCAGTTAAAAGTAGCCCAGTGGCCCTCACAGGTCTTCTTTGTGAGAGCCATTCTTAACCCACAAGATGCAGAGACCACAGCTCTGGGTCTTTCATGGCCATGGTCAGGCTCAGGGCAACTGACTCACTGCAGAATCATAGAGAAAATTCCTGTGTATGCATATTCCTAGAATTAGAAGGACTCACCCAAAAATAATAATAAACACAAGAAAAAACCATCAGTCATCTTGGCTAACCGCAAAGAGATTTTTGATACCATTTTATGTGCACACATATAAATTTGAAGAAAAATGATTATATCTTTTCTACCTTATTTATCAAACCATCACTTCACAGCTGGCCTTCCTGTGGCTTCCTGTATCACCTGCTTTGTCCACAGAGCACAGCTGGTAGAATCCCAGGCCTTAAGCAGCTCTGTGCACAGCAGTGGGTGCCACCCTCTCTGTGTTTACTCGCCCTGGATAACCCTTTCTAAACTGTTTATTTCATACAGAGTTGGACTACTGAGAGCATGATGACCCTGAGCGTGACCTGCAGCAGCTGGTGTTTGAGGAAGCCGCTTGCCTGTGATGCTAGAAATCCAGGTCCAAGCAGACCAAACTGGGCTACTCCACAGTCCTCATACCCAAGTGACTGACTGGCTGCATCTCCTGGGACATCCTGTGGCTGTCATCCACAGAGCTCTGAGGCCTTCGGAGCTGCGTGATACAGGTGCAGCTGGAGGTGGATGATGTGTGCATGACACTGGGCCCGATTGTGTGCAATGCCAATGTAGCACCCACATTCAAGCTGACACTGGTGTTCAAGCAGAAGCACAGCTCCTGGGGTGGCTTCAGGGACATCTTTGGCAGAGGCCATCTCTCCAGCCTGGGGTGCATGCTGATTCTCAGCCCTGGCTTCTAACTTGTCAAGAAAAACAGTGTACTCTGCTGGGCACCACAGCCCGCCAGAGCACTAGGAAGGACACGTATTCCAGAGGTTCTTTGGTGATGTGGTGCTAAAACTCCACAACTGCTCGAGCACAGTCCCCTGTCGTGCACTCTGTTGCCCTCAGCAAAACTCAGTGAGTCCATTTCTTTCCATTTTTCATTAGAGATGGGGTGATCAGCTCTAGGAATGATTCGTGGCTTTTGAGAAATAATCCAAGAAAGTCTATTTTATACATATATTATGTTTTTATCATATCTTTATAGGCTTTTTTACCCACTTAGAGTTTCTGTTTGACTCCACAAGTTTTTGTAAGCATTCTTGGGAACCAGGTGCTCCCAGGGTGACATTCACAGTGTGCTTCTTCTAAGTGCCCTCGAACCCTATGCAGTAATGTTTAGTTCCTGGGTCATCCAGAAGCCCAACTCAGCTTCTGCTCATAGGAAGCTCCTGAGAGCTCTCTAGGGTGACAGTGAGACACATCATGGTCACTTGTAGTGTTGCATCCTGATGCCATGGCCCCATGTCTTGGTGACTGACTCTGAGGGCTCCTTTGAACCAAGCTCAGACCTGCTCCCTTCCTCCTCCTCCAGTACTGCACATGGTCTGCACTACATACGAGGGAGTATGCCCTTTCTGCCTCAGGCTTAGCTGATTGCCATCCAGGGAACAGTGACTTCAGGGCCAGGAAGGTGCGAGGGACTTGGCAGTGGAGCCTGGGACCTGAGTGAATCCAGGAGGGCAGGGCTTTCCCAGCCCTTCTGCACTGAGCACACCATTGTTAGTGAGCAGATACGACATTCGCAGGGTGGAAACACTTCAGGACAGAGACCACAGCTCAGGTCACAGAGACTGGCAACACCAGTTCCCTCCCACCAGGGAGTAATAAAGGCCTTAATTTTCTCGTATTTGGGCTAGAGCTCTGCCTGTTTCTCATGTAGAGAGCATTTTGTTCCCTGCAGCCACTCAGTCCACAAGGCCTTTGCCCTTCATGTACCAGAGGCAGGGACAGGTGGCTTTTTTTTATTTGTTTGTCTTTTAATGTATTTTTATTCATATTTATTCCTTCAGATAATTGTTTTTTATTAATTTTAGTAAGAAACAACAGTGCAACAGTTTCAAACGTTAGTAGTAGATTCCTAGTAATTGATACAATGTATATTGTTGTCCTCGTAGTAATTATACAGAGCACAGGATGCGAACATGATAATTTTTCTAATCATTGTTGGTACAAAAATATTTCCTCTTATTGAACTAAGAGAAAGTAATTGTATACATAGTATCTGACAAGGTCAGTCAAATCCCTTCAGTATTAACTTTGAAACTATGTACAGTGCTTTGTAGAACTGTTGTCAGTGTCAGCCGTCTGGATGAGTCACAGCCATCGCTTGACCAGTTTACTCTCCGTGAAAGCCTGAGAGAATGTTTTCTCTCTAGGTGACTCTCTGTGTCACCAGTCCATTTCCTCTGTGGCCCCATAATCTTCTTGAGCAGAAAATTTGGGAAACCACTGGGTTCTAGGATGTTACAGCACAGGTTCTGTTCTGTCCTGAGTCCTCACTGACCTTGAAGGGCTAGGGTCAAAATATTGGCAATCCTTGTAGCCCTTCTTTTTCTCTAACTTTTGATCTGTAAACTTATATTCTTAATCCTCCATAAGAGAAGCTTCATGACACTATTACTCTACAACATAGGTACTTGAGCTTATCATCACTGTCTTTCTGAATATCAAACATCTTACACTTAACTTGGAATTAGTATTTTCTACCAACCATTGATATTCTAATAAATCTTTACAGAATGTGTGATAAAAGCAGTTATACGTTTTACACAGAAGTTTAGAAATCTTAGTATATACAACTAGGACAAGTGGCTTTGTGCTGGTATTAAGAAAAGCAAGTGGGATCCGGTTATCCTCCAGGTGGCGGGAAATGCCACTGCTCAGAGAAACAGTATTTGTTGGGTTCTAACAAATCCAACTCTGCAAGGCTTAGGAAGACATGGGAAATGTGCAGGACAAAGTGATAGCCCATAGGCACCGTGATGTCTGCCACTGCCACTAAGGGCTCTGAGAACCAGGGCATCTGCGCAGTATATTCAGGTCACTGCCAGCGTCACTTCCGCCAAGCGTGGGGCTCCTTGGGATGTGTGTCACACCATTGGTCACCATCAGCAGGTTCCCCTCCCAGCCCTGGACAGAACAGCAAGGTCATACAGAGCCTCACACATCAGTATTCCTGTTAAAGGAAATGCTATTGTCTGTTTTTGACAATAAAACATTATATATGTTTAATTCACTTGGATTCTTTGTCTCTTCTAAATTTATACCACA
>PVKN010010433.1:0-22637 GCA_004027915.1 Capromys pilorides
TGTGTGTGTGTGTGTGTGTGTGTTTCTCACAGAAACAGATATGTCCAGTATTCATTTCATTTTGTATTTCAGACAGGGTTTTGGTGTGTAGTTCAAGCTGGCCTTGAACATGCTATGTCACCCAGGTTGGCCTCAAACTTGAGTGATTCTGAGGGCTGTGATTACAGCTGTGAGCTGCCATACCAATGTTCCAGTGTTGCTTTTCTGTGTGGTTTGCCAGTGCCTTAAACTGGAGCAGCCTGTGTGTAATCCTTAGGCCCAGGCCCTTCTCCCACTCAGGCTTTGGGATACACACAAGACCCATACCCAACTTGTGCCTGGGAACCACTCAGAGTGGTTGTGTAGCGCCACCTCCTGGTCACAGTGTCCATTGTAGCTGGCAACTTGTTGAACAGTTGCCAGGACAGTTCTAAATGAAGCAAAGGGAACTTGTAAAACATTCTGAAGTCCATTTCCAGTTAATCCTAAAATGCCCATAGCTTTGTGTCTCTGCTTGATCTTTCTGGGAATGCTTTACAAAGTGTGCTATTAAAATGGCTTTGTGACCAGGCATGGTGGCACATGCCTGTAATCTCAGCACTTAGGCAGCTGAGACAGGAGTGCTGTGAGTTTGGGGCCAACCTGGGCTACACCGTGAGCTCAAGGCTAGCCTGAAGTGTGTATTGAGACTCTGTCTACAAAAAAAAAAAAAAAAGGCTTTATGTTTTCAAAGTCCAGATAGTCGTAGTGACTAAGCAGGTACAGGCCACAGTTTAGAGCCTGGGGCTGGGTGTTTTTGTCCCATGGGCTTTAATCAGTCCTGTTTTCCCAGTCAGGCCCCATGTCTCTGAGGGAAGGGTTTGTTGAAGAGAGTGGCAGGGTGTAAATAAGATACAGCTTCTTCCTTCAGGCCACCGCCATCTGGAGTTTCAGGTCTAGGGTTTTAGGCATTTTGGGCTCAGTTCTGCTACCACCTGCCCAGCACCTAAGAAATTTGAGGCAGAAACAGACAGCAGCACCTCTAACTCACAGGGACTGAGGTTATGTTGGTGTCTAGAGCAGGTGACCTTCTAGGAACTGGCGTTGGGGAGGTTTCTGTCCTTGTGCATTAATTCTGAGTGCACCTTCAGTGTAGTTTGGGGCTCTGGTCCCAGACTTATCTTTTTCTCTGGCCCCCATAGAATGAAGAACACAATCTGCAATCCAAGGCTCCCATTTCCCAAATGAGAGAATAAAGTTTCCTGCCATTTCTACTGTAAAGGAAAGACGCTGGGATAAAGTGCACGCTTACGGTTAAGTGCATGTGGCTGCCTGCCAGGCATATACCACGTACCCAGCAGAACCTACAGACTGCAGAAGGATACTGCACGGGTAGCTGTTGACAGCCACCATTGTCCCTGTAGCTGATGCTCAATCATTCCCTCCTCTCCAGGCCTGGTTTCCAAGTCCTCTCCTAAGAAGCCACGTGGACGTAACATCTTCAAGGCCCTCTTTTGCTGTTTCCGTGCCCAGCATGTCGGTCAGTCCAGTTCCTGCACGGAGCTCGCCGCATACAAGGAAGAAGCCAACACCATTGCTAAGGTAGTCAGTCGCGTGGTAGGGGTGGTGTAGGGCAAGGAAGGGGCTGATGGTGCGCGGTCCCTGCAAACCTCCCCAAGGAGCCAGAGTGGCCTTGCCTGTGGTTGCCGAGGTCTCCGGCTTAGAGGCCTTTCCCCTCTCCTTTCCTAAGCAGTCTGTTTCCTAGTAGTCCCACTGTCACTAGTCTGAATGTTTTTGTGGTTTCTGAGAGGTCCTGCGAAGTGTTTTGCATATATTGTCTCCTGTGATCCTCACGGTAGCCCTGTAAGGATGTTTACAGGATTTCCATTTCACAGATATGGAAACTGAGTTCCAGAGGATGCATTGCCTCAAAAAGTTCCTGGTTAACCAGGGGTAGTGTCAGGATTCAAACTTAGATCTGACTCTAACGTCCGTATTTGTTTTCTGCTATACCAAGCTGCCCTCCACATTTTACATGACTTGCAGGGAACCAAGGCATTAAAAATATCATGCCTTTTCCCCTTAGTACAGGGGGTGAACCTTATATATCCTGGGCAAGTGCTCTACCACTCAGCTGATTTTCAGGCTTTTTTATTTTGAGATGGTCTTGCGAAGTTTCCCGGGCAAGCCTTAGGCTGGAGTCTTCCCACCCTTGCCTCCCAGGCAGCTGGGCCTGTGGGCATGCACCCTGCTCCTCACTTCAGCCATGCTCTTCCTAACCCTTCCAGCAGTTCCCAGCTCTGCCCGTGCAAAGCATCCCGAAATGTGTGAGTAGTTGTGATTGTTAGATGACTAGGTGATGCTTCTCATGTTCTAAAGGCAGAGCCAGCCTGCTGGGCAAATACTGTTCTGCCCACGTGCCAGTGGTGCCTCTGGAGCACCAGGATCTGCAGCTGTCTTCTCTAAACCAGATAGGACACGTATGTCGGTGGAAAAGTCACTTAGCCCATGGGGGAGAAAAGCTTAAAGTGCAACTTGATGTGATTACTAAGCAGTTTGGGGTTTTGTTTGTTTTGGTGTCATTTTGAGACAGGGTCTCACTGTGCAGCCCAGGCTGGCCTTGAGCTCACTTGGTATTCCAGGCTGTGTCAAACTCACAAGGATCCTCCTGCCTCAGCCTCTGGATGCTGGGATTACAGGCATGCACCTCCACACCCAGCTAAGCAATTGATTTTTATGAAGAGTTCTTAATAACATGGAGAATATTATTACAGTGTTTAGCCAAAAAGCCAAATGTGAAATTACATACTATTAATCTTACTGTACAAAAGACTCCTAGTAACCTCTTGAAAGAAACATACACTAACATGCCAAAACAGAGGTTTTCTGTTAGGATTTTATTTACTTATTGGTGCAAGAGATTAAATCCGGGGCCTTTGCGCCAAGCTATTTCCCCAGCTTTTTTCTTTTCTTTCTTTTTTTTTAAGTTTATTTTATTTTTTTGAACTTCATTTATTTATTTGTGTTCTGGCCAGCGCTCAGCCTGCCCTGGGTGTGGGGCTGGCACAATATGAGGTGCCGGGGATCGAACCACAGTCCCTGTGGCTGCCCAAGCTTGCCCAAACAGGCACTCTAGACCACTGAGCCGTCTCGCCGGCCCCTCCCCTGCTTTTTTCTATTTTTAATTTTGAGATAGGATCTTGCTAAGTCACTAGGCGGCCCAGACTGGGCTCAGTCTTGTAGTTCTCCTGCCTCAGCCTCCCAGGGGGCTGGGATCACAGGCATATACCACATGCCCTGTTTATTTTATTTTTTATTTTGCAGTGCTGAACATCAAGCCCAGGCATACACACTACTACTGAGATGTATCCCTACCCCACAATTTTAGTGTTTCTTCAAGGTTCTCACTAGAACTACTTATTACTTTTTAGAACCACATATTTTAATTAGAGGGGTGTCATTTTTATTTTTGTGCTTCATATTTTGAGGGTTTGGTTGGTTTTTTGAAGTCTACTATGTGGTTTAGGCTGGCCTCTAGCTCACAGTGATCCTCCTGCGTCAGCCTCCCCAGTGCTAGAATCACAGGTGTGTCCCCTCACACTCCTGGCTGCCCACACAGTGGCTTCCCAGTGGCTTGCTTGATGTTGTATGGGGCTCAGTCCTTCCGTGTTCCCTCGAGGCGGCCACAGAAAATCCATGTTCGCAAGGAGAAGCTGGGCTGAAGGACAAGGCGTGAGTGAGGAGCTCAGATGGCGGTTCTGCCTCTGTGTCCCCCGGATTGGCTGCGTAGATTCTTTGATCCTTATTTTGTTTGAGATGAAGTGGCAGCTGGGAACAAGGTCACCATCTTCATATTCCGTCAGGCTTAGTATGGAAAGGAAGCACTAACCTTTCCCGTTTCCTACCCAGCTCTTTAAAAAATGGCCACTGTTGTTGCGGAAGGAGCTTCCAGGTGGCTGGGTCATTAGGCGGAAGCAGTGGTTGGATGGGGCGGGAGCTGCTGGTGAGCTGGCACTGACTGTCGCCTTTTCTTCCTACCTAGTCGGATCTGCTCCAGTGTCTCCAGTACCAGTTTTATCAGGTACGTGAATCTGCTGACCCTGCGGTGCCTGGCAGCCCAGCAGGCATGGCCACCCCTTCCTCTTTGGGCCCTGGCCAGCCCCCTCTGTGCCCTGGAAAGCCTTTGTTGTAAGTGTCAACTAAGGGCCCGCTGCCTCAGGGGTGGCTGGTGCTCCCTCCCCTCTTCCTGGAGCTGCTGCACATCCTACTGCATCCTGGCTGCCTCCTCTGTCCTCTGCTTTTCAAATAGTGTTTGCCCTGAGTGGGTGAGTCTGTCCCCACAAACAGCCCGGCTCGTCCCAGAGTTGTGCTTGGGAGAGTCACCAGGTTTTCTAAGTGGAGACAACTCAGCAGTCGGGCTCTTGTTTTAGATCCCTGGGACCTGCCTACTCCCAGAGGTGACAGAGGAAGATCAAGGAAGAATCTGTGTGGTCATTGACCTGGATGAAACCCTTGTACACAGTTCTTTTAAGGTAAGTTGGCATCAGGTTCTCCTACACCCATCCTGGGCCTGTCTGAAAAGCAGAGGACAGGTGCTGTGAGGTGGCCTGAAGGTGAGGATGAAGTAACTGGAAGGGGACCAAGGATACAGCTCAGTGGCATAGCACCTGCCTGGCAGTCACAAGGCTGTGAGTTCAGTTCCCTGTACAACAAAAAAAGGTAGCTAGAAGCTAGGCCACTCTGCTGTCACAGACATGGAGAGACCATACTGGAGACTATCAGGTGAGAACTCCCCGCCCTGCGCTTGTGCACAGCACTGCCAGCAGGCTGGGTACACACACATTCACACACACACCCAGGCACATAGTAGGGCTTCGTGAGGACTCAGGCCTGAAAGAGTTGAATCAGCTTTGGCTGTTCCCCATTTCTTGTTTGTTTTTATGAGGGTGTTAACTCAGGAAAGCCCTGAAACTCAACTCAGATTCAGTTTGTCAGGATGGCACCGAGGTGCTGAGGAGAGGGGACTTGGACCCAGCACTGGGCTGAGAGTCTCTTAGTGGGCCGTCAGTAGCTTCAGGAGCCTCCACCCTCCCAGGGGCCCGGTGAGGGCTTGATGTCTCTCCCATGCTGATGTCGGTAACTTTTCTGCCTTCCAGCCAATCAGCAATGCTGACTTCATAGTGCCTGTGGAGATTGAGGGGACCACTCACCAGGTGAGCTTCTGGCCAAGCCACTCGCAGCCCAGGTTGGGGACCTGCCCTCGGCTGCGCTGGTGCAGGCTGTGTGGTCCTTTTGGGTTTGTGTCCATCAGTTAATTCCTTTTCTGTAACTTCAGCCTCTCCTGTTTTATTGCTGCCTTTGACACTGTAGGCAAAAGTTTTTGTTTTAAAAAAAAAAAAAAAAGAAAATGGGCCAAGGAGATAGTTCAGTAGCTTAAGCACCTGCCTGGCAAGCGCAAGGCCCTGAGTTCGATCTTCAGTAACCCACAGAAATAAAAGGCAAGAAAAACATTTTCAGCCCCATCACCCCTCTAGCTTATCTCTTACTTTAAAGCTAGGCTGTTTGCCTGAGGCAAGAAGATCCAGACATTGAGGCCAGCCCAGGCTACATAGTGAGTTTAAGGCCAGCCAGAGCTACATAACAAGACTACCTAAAAAAATAAATAAATAAATAATAATAATAATCATAGTAGTAAAGCTAGGCTGTCAAGGGCGATTTATATTATTTAATAGTAGTAACAGCTGTCTTTTATCTGCATCTCTCGAGGGAGCCAACACCTATTACGGCTTACTGCTTTTTCTGTATTCCTATAGAGATGGTGTTTCTGCCCATTACAGGCAAGGAATTCAGTACTGGTGTTTCTCTGCCTGAAGGCTCTACCCAAACCTCCAGCCCTGAAGAGCTATTGAATTTCTTTCTCCCTCCCCTGCCCAGGCAGCTGTTCCTCCATGAAACCTCCTCTGACTTGCTGTCCTTGGGCCCTTGCAGGGCCTTGCAGTGGCTTCTGTCAGAGAAATGCCTGGTAGGCACCTGCCAGAGAGCGAGAGGCTAAGCCAGAGCAGGCTCCAGCCCTGGTACTCCACCCAGTCCAGGGTTAAGAATTCTGTGAAGTTGGCAGGGAAAGGACTGTCCCTTCCAAGTGTTGCCAGCTGGCCTAAAGGGCAGTGGCCACTGGCGCAGGCACCCTGGTGGCCTTGCCACTTGTTTGTGTGGCAGGTTACTCATGGGGAAACAGTTTAAGGCTCTGATGGATTGGCACAGAGTCCTGCCTTCGTTAGAGCTTTCCTTTCTGCGACCACCATAGGCAGCAGCCCTTCACAGTCTAGCAGAGTCTTGAGAGAAACACAGAATGACAGGCACATGCGTGCCGGGAGCTCCTAGTTAACAAGGAGTACGTGAATACTGATACAGAGTAAAATTGAGATGAGGGAGGTCTACCTGCCCCAGGTGAGTTTAGGAAAAAATGGTGAGGGAGATTAACTGATGGGGTAGCTAGGAAGAAGGGGCCGGGAAAGCTGAAGAGACAGTGGCTAATGGACACCAAGTGTGGCTACCCAGAGCAGCAGATTCTGCTAATAAAAGGAGTCTGATGAGCTGGTGGTGGGTTTGGGCCAGTTGTTGGAGGGAGTTACAGCAGTGTGCTCTCTGGGCTAGGGCGGAGCATGAATGAAAAAATCTTTGAGGAAGTAAATGGTCCTAGAAGCCTATACAGACTGAAGGCAAGAAGGGGTAGAACACAGACTAATGGGGAAATTTGTAGCCAGAGAACCTTTGAGAGCGAAACTGCGAGTCATGAGGGCTAGGTGTGGGTGTTGGGTGGATGTGGCCAGCAGGAGCATGCGCAAAAGGAGGCTCTCGAGCAAGACAGGGCAGGGAATCTCATCTGTGGTCATCAGGAGATGGGGGGGAGGGTGTCACTTCTCCCTGGTACAGTGCAGAAGTCTTGTGTGGACATGAGCTGTTGGGAAATGTCTGTGTCCTTGCCTGATAGGGACCTGGACAAGCTGTCCTGCTGGAGCCAAGGACACAGTGCTCCCACTGAGGCTGTGGCTGGATTCAAGTAATCCAGGATAGGCTGTTTACATCTGTGAGGCCTATTCTTGATTACTTGTTTCTGGAGGCAGCTAATGGCCCACCGTTGGAATCAGAGATGGCTCCCAGGACACTGTGTTGTCCTTCTGAGCTAAGGTGGGGACTACTGAGCCAGCAGAAGCCTGGGGGAGGTGGGGGGGGTGGTGTTAGCCTGGGCTGGGTAGTTCCAGCCAGCTGGGTTTGGGAGCCTGGCCCTGTGTGCCATTCTCTTGGCCTACAGTGAAGAGGACAGATGCTGGGCTGCTCAGTGCAGGGCGCCCCAACAGCCAGCTGTGCTTCCCTTCAGGTGTACGTGCTCAAGAGGCCTTATGTGGATGAGTTCCTGAGACGGATGGGGGAGCTTTTTGAATGTGTTCTCTTCACTGCCAGCCTGGCCAAGGTACCGGGAGCTGCAGGGGTAAAGCACGAGAAGCACAGCAGCCACAGGCATCCTTGGGATGCCACAGGGATGCCCTCGGGACTGCACCCAGACTCTGACATCTTTTCTCCCTCAGTATGCTGACCCTGTGACAGACCTGCTAGACCGGTGTGGGGTGTTCCGGGCCCGCCTGTTCCGGGAATCGTGTGTGTTCCACCAGGGCTGCTATGTCAAGGACCTCAGCCGCCTGGGGAGGGATCTGAGGAAAACCCTCATCCTGGACAACTCGCCAGCTTCCTATATCTTCCACCCCGAGAATGCAGTGAGTGGTCCTGACTGTTCACATGACAGGGATGGGGAAGGGACTTAGAAACCTTGGGCCTCCCTGGAGGTGTGCCCCATTGGGGCCGGCATGGTGGGAGGAAGTGGCAAGCACACTGACACCACCTTCTCCTGCCCAGGTGCCTGTGCAGTCCTGGTTTGATGACATGGCAGACACTGAGTTGCTCAACCTGATTCCAATCTTTGAGGAACTAAGTGGAGCAGATGATGTCTACACCAGCCTCGGGCAGCTGCGAGCCCCTTAGCCCTCCTGCTACCAAGCTGCGGCTGTCCCAGCAGGGGACTTTGCTACACTGTGCCTTTTTTGATCAGCCTGACAGCCCGAGCGAAGATGGAGACCTCAGCAGATGGCGCCTGGAAGTAGATATGGTTGGAAAGAGCTCTAGGGCAGGTTAGATGCCTGCTGGGTGGGTCAGACTAACAGTATCCAGAGGTGCCTGTTCCAAGCCAGGTTCCCGAAATAGACGTGTGTGTTGGGGGTGTGTGTGGGTGTGTGTGTGTAAGAAATGGGGACCCAGCATTTTAGTGGAGAAGATCAACTTTTCCCGTTAGTTCATCTCCTGCCACCCTGCAAGCTGCACAGGGTACAGACTGATTGCAGGCTCTGTTACCAACCCACGACCTTTTCTCAGGCTTGGAAGGCCTATGCAAGGAGAAAGGAGGGGTCAGCAGCTGCCTTGGTGCCCCAGGTGCATGTCTTTGTGAAAACTCGAGCCGGGCCACTGCAGATAAAAGATGCCGTTCCTGGGAAGATGAGGACTCATTTCCAGAACCAGAAACCCTGCGACCGTCCAGTCCTAAGGCCCAAGCCGAGTGCCTGCTGTGGGCCCCGTGTGTCTCCCAAAGGTTTGGACGCTGGACCTGCCTTCCTCACCTCACAGCCATAGCCCTGATCCCGTGGGGAAGGAGGTCTGCTGCCTGCCCTGGAAGACAACAGACAACTGATTTCCGTTCTTTTGAAATTCCCTTTCTGAACATGGAGCATTGGACCTGGCTTGTTTCTGGCACAACTTCAATCCTGGGCCTGCGATGAATGTGGGAGGTGCTGGGGTACACGGAAGAGTTAAATCTCCAAAGCCTGGAGATCTGTGTGTGTCCTCGTGCCTGGTAGGTCAGCTGAGCTGCTCTCCGTGAGTCTGCTCTTCAGGGATTCGGTGCTAGTGCTGATGCTGGCTCGGGGACTTCTGTTCCGAAGGCTGGGAAAGGCTGTCTAAACTGCCTGGCCCCTCCCGTGGCTTGGGCAGGGTTTTCTTTCTTTCCTGTTGTGTCTTCCCTGGGCATCTATCCTGTGCTGAAGTGTGTGTTCCTGCCTTTATCCTTCCAGGCTGTCACTTCCTCAGAGTCTCAGAACTCCTGCTTTGCCAGACTGAGGGGGACAGGCACTCTTACCATTTCGTTTGCCAACTTTCTGCACGCCCCTCCAAACAGGAGTGAGTGAACCCCTTACACACCTACACTCCGGGTGTCTTCTTTCAAAAATTATTAGTAATGAGTACTTTTTTTAAAGAAGTCACAACATGCAAGTTTTCCCCAGGGTGAAAAACAGGAGGAAGTGCTGCTGTATTCGGGAGCAAGAGGGCCCTCCACCAGGGGGACCCTACCTCAGCATCACTGTCTTAAGGCATCCCCTGAGACTGGGTGGGACTCTTTCCTCCCTCCTCCTCCTCCTGGGATGGAAGATGGATCCTGTCCCTGTCACTGTCCCTGGAGGCAAATATTATAGAGCATTTGTGAATTGCTTCCTGTTCGGGTACACTGCCCACTCAGGGCTCATCCTATTGACCTTTCCATGTTCTGCACATGATCTAGATCCAGCCTCAGGAACTGATCAGTTTGAGAAACCAGGTGGTAGAGCAGCCACTGAGCATTCTGAGTGGTAATGGTGTGGCTAGATCTGTGAGGTGTCACCTTTCCTTCCTGTCCCAGTGTGGGCGGTCTTATCTGTTTGTTGACACAGAAGTGGAACAGAGCACCCAGCCCTCCTGTGGTCATTCATTCCCCAGGATAATTCTCTGTGCCTGTGGGGTCCTACTGCAGGTGAGGGCAGAGGGCACCAGGTGCTAGCCAAGAAGGTCATCTCTGCAAGGAAAGGAGATGCTTAGAAGCTAAGGACAGCTGTGGCTTGAGACCCAGGTCCTGGCTCCACTGCCATTCTAATATCGCGGGAAACATGTCTTTCCCAAGCGCTGCCCGAAGGTTATCCTCAGCCAAGTTTCTGCTACCTGACCTGGCCAAGCTTTTCTGACTAAGCAATAAGAGGCTCTGAGCTGATTGAGCTTTTACCCTCTGTCCAATTTCCATGTTTTTCCGCACAGAGCCTGTGCCACCCCCATTCCTATCAGGCTCATGTGACCGTGACCAAAGCCTAAGGCAGCTCAGCAGGCCCCAGCTGTCCAGGCCCCACTTACCTGTTTTCCTTGGTCATGCCACCTCCACTCCCATCTCCTTTCCCAGAGAAGCAACGTGGCCAAATCTAAACAAGGGCGGTCGGTGCAGAGCAGCGCCAGCCTGAAGGCATCACCTGCCGTCTGCTTTCTAGTGCGCTGGGGCCAGTGGTGGTGGTGCAGCTTGCTTCTCAGAGGAATCAGGCAGACTTAATGGAGGAGGGCAAGACTGAGAGGAAGCCACTCCCGCAGCCTGTGCTGGGGCTTGCCACCAGCCAGTCCCCTGAGACTCGTCTTTGGGAGAAAGTAGGTTACCGTGCCTGCTGTCATCACCAACTCCAAGCCATGCCAGAAGCTGCCCACCTGCCAGGTTCAACTCTTTAAGGTGCCTCTTCAGGGACACAGTGTGTCTCTCTGATTGGGCTTCTAAATCAAAAGCCTGATGTTCTCATCCCTCTTATAGGGGGAGCTTTGGACACAGGACCAGTGCGGTAAAGGGTCAGATACGGGTTTCCTCTCTGCACATTGTAGAGGGGACACTCGGTAGGCCCTTGGGTCCTTTGCTCGAGTGAGTTTGCCTTCAATTAACCTGGGACCTTCCATTTAGTTCCTTCCTTCCTCCCAAAGATTTTTGTGTCAGTGCATAAATGCAGCTCTTAACAATGGCCCAGAAGGTTTTTTTATACTAAAAGTATAGGAGCTTCAAGGCAGTGGTTTCTGGGGAGTGCACCCAGCAGTTCACTGCCCCTGCCCTCCCGAGTCCTCATTAGTGGGGCAGCCCCTTTGTATAGCCGGCCTGCACCAAGTGGCCCAGCCAGGCCAAGTATGTGAGAGAGCAGAGCCCACTTTCCCCTTCTGGTCTTCACTTCGTTGCTTCACCGTTACTGTCATTCAGCCACCTTTTTTCTGAAATGGGGTTTGGTTTTGTCTCTTTCCTTTTTTTAAGCGCCAGTAAATACCTGCATATTCAACCACAGGAGAAGAGGTAGGGGCTGGCCAGCTGTCAACCCACCTCTTCCGGTGAGCTTCTTTGCTTATAATTACCCCGAGTTTGCTGTGATCTCCTTTCAAGATGCTATTTGGAGGGGGGGAGGACTGCTTCCCACTGTGACTGGGCTATGGGATTCTGACTACCTTGCTTCATGATTTGATAAATTTGTTGTATTCAAAAACTTGAAATGTAGGACGCCATTAAATGTCTGTTTATATTTTTGGAATATTTGTATCACTTATAATTAATAAAAGCCAGTTTTTTAAAACGCAAGATGGCTGCCCTCCTACTCTGTCAAGTATTGGGGTTAGTTGTGGGTGCAACCTTTCTTCCCTTGCTGGCACCCAAGTGGAACAAGCGCTGGGCTTCTTGTCAAGGTTACAGAAATCAACCTCCGTTAGTTCCTCCATGGCTCCCATTTGGAGCCAACTCCATTGCTGTCGAGGTGCTTAGCAAGCACCTTGGTGTCCTATTGACTGCTGGGCATGAACCAGAAGCCCTGAGAAGCGAGAGTCTCAATTCTCAAGTCCCATTCTGGTCCTTTCAAGCCTTGAGTCCTGATGTTCAAAGCCCAGCATGGTTCCTGGTGCCCAGGAAGCTGGTGGAGACCCTCCTGAGTGCTCTAAGAACTAGCCAGAAGCTTCTCTGGGACGCTCCAGCAGCCTGGACATGCAGGTAGGTGCACAGGGCAGGCAGCTCCAGCCAGCCCCTGCCTGTCATCTGCATAATGCTTTCATATCTACAATATGGCAAATTTCATATCCTCCCTGTCTCTTTTTGCATTATTGATGGACTCTACACTTAAAAAAAAATCAATAGATCAGGGCGTGGAGCTGGAGTTAAAAGAAGCCCTTAAAAGTCCACTCTCCTTGTTTTTGCCACTTTGAATAAGAACAGATAAAGCTTTCCCTCTGGTTTGAATAAGTCAAGCCAGTGATTGGTCAGGACTAGGAAATGCAGTAAAGATGCAAACACAAGCAAATATAACCCAGAGTCCACAGCCATTAGGCTGAGACGCCGGACCTGGAGGGGCTGTGCTGGGGTAGTTCTTCAGTGCTGCTGCTGCTTACTGGCCAGAGAACTAGGAAGACAGGAAAAGGTAAGGTCCCGGTTTATGGCTCAGTTGAGCAATCCTACTGAATGAAGGCAAAGAGCAGGAGGTGGAAATTACTGCGGCTTTGTCGTCTGTGATGAGGCTTCTAAAGGATTCAACGAGGGGTTTGTGACTAGTTTTGCAAACTTCCTGATGGGAAGTAAAGAGGCCATTCTTAGCGAAGTACATTTTCATTAAAGTGGGGCAGACAAGGTGAGAGTTCACACCAGCCGCCTCTGTCTGAGGGAGGGTGACGGGCTCTGGGGATCTCCGCAGTGTTCTCAGAGGATAAAAAAACTAAGACTTGGAGAGACCCAGCTTTGGAGGGATATTGCAGATGGGGTTAAGTTTTCTGGGTGTTCCCAGTGTGGTAGCAAGACCCCTTTTGGAGTGTATCCTCTCCTGCATTTGGAGTTCCTGGCCCTGTGAGCTCCTTCCCAATTTTGAAGTCTGCTAGACAGTGGAGCTGCTCTTCGTCTCTGAGATTCAGGTCTAATTCCAGTTGGTTTGGTTTTTACCGAGTTGACACTTCTCCTGTCTCCAAGGAATGAATTAATTGGCCCTAGCCCCCTCTCCCTAGTTGGGCCAGGCATTTGCCTTTAATGTCTGAAATCTAGAGTTTGGAGAAAATCCAAGCTTATTTCCTGGCAGTTCTGAGCAGCACAGGGTGGGGCTGTGTAAGTTATTGAATTAAATCCTCCAACACTGGCTGTTCCACATCAGTGCTCTGCTTTAGTCTTGTTTTAGTGGAGCACAAAGGGAGTTTGCTCTTTTGTTTAATTCTTTGCCAAAGTCCATACTAGATAATGGCACATGTTCTGCAAACCTGATTTCATCCATCAAGGCTCAAGAAAAGAATGGTCAAATCTGTTCACTTGCTTGTGTCATTTGTGAGGAGGGTTGAGCCCAGGACCTTGAATATGCTGGGGCAGTGGCCTGAACTGCCCAACCCTTCACAGTTGGGCACTCCTAACAAGTGCCTCAAAATAGTAAGAATCCATACAGTCTTTCCTCAGTACCTTTTAAAAGTCCTATATGAACCCATCCATCCCATCATTTTTCCTTTACTTCAGGAACAACTAGTATTTGTGATGCATGTTGTCATATTGAAAGCTTCTTGGTAGCAGGAATTACCAAGAGAGACATGACATCAACCTCATAGGTGACCTGGGCATATGTAGGTTCCTGATAAACCATACCACACCATGACTACAGAAAGCCCTGGATCCACCTAGGCTTCTCTTTACCACTTCCTCGTCTCCCAGTCCTTCCTTGCTCAGAACCAAGGAACTGCAGACCAAATTTTCTGGGGGAGGGACTCCATCTGCTTACTGCCTGGCAAGCCTAGGCCACACCCACGTTCCTCTGCCAAGGCCCAGAACCCTTCCTTTGTCCCAACCCCAGCTGAAAAGCCCAGGGAATATATTAGCCATACAACAAAGGCAGAGAGGGTAGAGATGTAGGAGAGTTTGCTTATATAAAACAATAATAAATTTTTATAATCCCAAAGAGGTGATGTGAGAGGACCCTGAGAGCAGAGATCTGGGAAAAGTAGGAGTGAACAAGGTGGTAGAAAGCTATGAAATTTGGAAGTTTTTCTCATCAGCTTTTTCCCCACATGCCATGGAGTTTAACCTGTGAAGGGTTTAAGTATGTCCAGGTGGCCAAAAGCGCAGGTTTATTGTTTTTATTTTGTGGGACTGGGGTTCAAACTGAACAACCTTACACTTGCCAGGCAGGCACTTGTGCCACGGGGCTAGCTCCCCAACCCCTAAAAGCACAGGTTTTAAGGTGGACATGGATCTCATTCTACTGCAGACCCTCAGGCAGGTTCTTCAACCTCTAAACCTCAACTCTGTACAACCTGAGTTGAAGAAAATATGCTCTCCTGGGAGAGATAGCTCACTGGTCTAAATTGCCTGCTTAGGCAACCACAGGGACCATGGTTCAATCCCCGGCACCACATGCTGCGCCAGTCCCCAACCCCAGGGCAGGCTGAGCCGGCCATAACATAAATAAAGTTTAAAAAAAAACAAAATATGCTCTCCTGAAAATTAAATGGGATAATGTAGGCAAAGTGAGTGGGCATAAGGCTTGGCATATTTACTGCCCCCTGCCCCATGGGCCTCTCCCAGGCCCTTAGGAAAGACATGGTGGGATAGAAGCAGGACTGGCAGGACCAAGCCTGCCACCATCTCTGCAAACTTAATCATTCCTGTCATGCTGGAAAGGTGTAGATGTGCAGGGTGGCAGATGAGATTGAGACCTGACTTAGGAGGAACACCAGCTTGATGCCCAGCACGAGGGGCATCAGCTCTTGCTCTGTGATGTTTCAGTCCTGGAAAGACAAGCACCATGTCTCTGAGCAGTGCCTTCAGGGCTGTGGGCAACGACCCTGGGATCATCACCTGGAGGATCGAGGTGAGCCAGACCCTCCTCCTGACCGCTGGCATCTACGGGCAGAATCTGGCTGCCAGTGCCTGCTGGATAACGGCCTCCCTGCCCTCCTGAGTCTGTGGTTTGAAAACAGAGACAGGTCTCGAAGTGCACATTTCCCCATCCTTGTCCCCTCCTTGGTACTCAAAGATGGAAGGTGGAGGAAAGGCTCTTAGCCCTGGAAAGCGAGGCTCTGAGCCATTTAGCCTGTTCTCTTCAGTCTACACTAACAGTTAGTGTCCTAGGAAGATTGGTGGACTCTCAGGAGGCTCGTAGGTACACCCATGAGAGAAACGGAACATAGAATGTGTCTCCTACTGGACCCAAGCTCCTACAAAGCATGGACAGGGCTGCAGTGCAGATGGCATTGCTCACCCCTTCCCCACCCCACCCTGGGCGTGGCTCCCTCAGAGTGGCTGAGCCAGGAGCTCTGGGCTGGGTAGCTCCAGCTGCCCAATGTGAGGCTACCTCCCAGCCCAGTCATGTGCTGCTGTGTAAAACCAGCAGTGTGAAGGTGAGGATCCCAATCTTCATCCAGGCTCTCAGAGCTTAGAGAGACCCACGCCACTTCCATCATTTTAAGTCTCCCACTTAAAAATGAAAGGGTACTAAGGTGGAGTTACAGAGCCATGATCTATTTAATCTTCGTACATTTAACACACATACTTTACGCAGAGCACACACAGTGCGCCTGCAGGCCTAATCACTTGGAGCAGTGAAGAGAACTTGTACCTGAGGCTGTGTGGATGGCCATCCCAGGACAGGCAGTCCATTCAGTGACAAAGCAGGTCCCTAGCCCAGACTCCAACAGTGGGGCACATGGCATGGAATCCGGTGCTCAAGGACATCAGCTTCCTGACCTCCATGCTCCCAGTGGAGTAGGCCCGGGCAGCTGTGGGTGGTCAGAGTGGGTGGGTGTTGGTGGCCTGGCTGGGGTTGGAGGCAGGGTGCCTGACAGTTCACGTCCTCTTCTTTTCCTTGCAAAGCCCTACAGGGGTGCACAAGGCTCCACACAGTGTGGTGAGATGAGACAGAGCAGGCAGCGGGAGGAGGGCAGGGAAAAGAAAGCAGAGATGGGGTCCAGACTAGGATCCAGGGTTTTGCAGGTGGTACCCTCAGAAGCCGAAGCGGCAGCCACATAAGCCCCATGCTGGGACCTCTCCCTGCTCTCCTAGCACCTGTGCCAAGGACAGTGTTAAGGGAGGCTGCATGAAAGGGAGGAGTGGGGAGTGTTGCCTTGTACATCCCTTGTCCTTCCAGAAAATGGAGCTGGCACTGGTGCCCCTGAGCGCCCATGGCAACTTCTATGAGGGTGACTGCTACATTGTCCTCTCGGTGAGCACTGCCCTCCCCTTTCCTGCGGGCTTCTCCCCTGAGAGCTGCTTCCTGGGCTCTGTTGAGTAATGGGCTGCTGAGAGAAGAATGTGGGCTCCAGCTGATGCTCAGTGTGCTGCCCCGTGCCGGGTGGAGCGTGCCTCCAGCCTGACCAAAAGGTCGTTGCTAGTCCCGAGCTTCTGGTCTGGCATCAGATGGCAGCTGTGGCCTCAGCCTGACCCTCAGCGTACTGCCCACATGAAGCACAGCGCTTCTCCCTCCCAGGGAGGGCATGGGGAAGGCCATGCACAAGGCCTGCCTGTAGCATCAAAGTGCTCCTTCCAGTGGAGAGAACAATTTCTCTCATGGACAGCACTGACAGAGCCACACAGACACGCACACCAGTTGTGCACGACCAGGTGTACAGCTGAGACCCGGCAGGTGAGTCTGCAGTCCATTTGGGAAAAGGTCCCCTGTGACCTCTATTTATTCTAGGAATAATAAGCTGCCAACTTCCCCAAGTGTGGGGAGGAACTTGAGCTACCAAAGTGCGAGTCACAAGAGTGGGTCCACACAGGGCACAGGGCAGCTCTATGACCCAGTCCAGGACAGAGAAGCGCCCTGGCCCTACCAAGGCAGGACACAAGCCACTGTGTGCTGCACCCCAAGGCCAGAGGGCCCAGCAGCAAGGGGGAGGTGAGCCAGCCCCTGACCCGGCCTTTCTGCTGTGTGGCAGACTCGAAGAGTGGGCAGTCTCCTCTCCCAGAACATCCACTTCTGGATTGGGAAAGACTCCTCCCAGGACGAGCAGAGCTGTGCAGCCATCTACACCATCCAGCTGGATGACTACCTGGGAGGCAGCCCCGTGCAGCACCGAGAGGTCCAGTACCACGAGTCAGACACCTTCCGCGGCTACTTCAAGCAGGGCATCATGTGAGTAGCAGAGACACACAGAGCAAGCACAGAGAGAGCTGTCTACAGCAGAGGAAGCCCAGAAGGCTGGTCACGTGGGAAGAAAGAAGCCCAGAAACGCGAAGCAAAACAAAGCTGTCACTTGCATCTATCAGAGTAGTGCAAAGTAGAGGGCAGGGTGGTGCCAAGCACTCCCGGGGCCATGGGAATGGGAGCATGGTCCCCAGCTGGGGGACCGTTGCCTGCCATTTAGTCTGGAGAGATCAGTGCCACTGAAGTAAATCCCACTCACAGGTGTGCATGTCAAAGAAATCCTCACGTCCCCAGGTCCATGAGAGCTCCAGAATCCTCACCACAGACTGATTAATGGTGGTGGGCAGGTGCAGGCAGTGCCGATGTCGTCACCACGAGACTGGGCGTGGGTGCGCACAGCAGCAGACAAGATGCACGGCTGGCAATGGGCCTCCCAGACACAGCGCCTAGCAAGCAGAGCAACAAACGTGGATGTCAACTTCTGTTTTACAAACACAATGAGTCTGAGCTACAGGACACATTTTTTAGACTAAAAAGAAAGGAAACTATTAAACTGGGACAGTGGAAGCCTGAGATGGGGCGGGGAATGGGAGGAGGGCACACAGATCAACGGGGATGCAGGACGCTTTGTGCCCGGGGCACTCACTCCTGAGGCCGGGGTGACAATGCTCCTTCTTTTTTTCTTGGAACTGGGGACTGAACTCAGGCCCTTACACTTGCCAGGCAAGCTCTTATTCTACTGAGCGATCTCTCCAGCCCCAATAATGCTGGAACTGAGAAGTTCAGTGAACTCAAAACTTTGCATTGGAAAATAAAGCAGAAAGGGGAATTCTAGTAAGCTCGAGAACTCTGAGCCAGGGCCAAGGCCAGCTCCTTGCAGGTTCGCAGTCTTCACTGAGGACCTCCTGGGTGCAGGGCACCACCCACAGGAAGCCTGAACATAAGCCCTCTACTGCAGGGCATGGCTGCCTTCTCTGGAGTGCAGGACACCAGGGTAGGAGCCTGGTTGGTGTGAGCACATGGGCAGGAGTGCAGGCGCCTGGGGTGGGTGGGCTCAAGGCAGTGGCATTGTTGCTGTTTCTGCCTCTGCCTGACGTATGGCCCTCTCCTCACTGTACACTGACAGTGCAGAGAACAGAACAAACCCTTCTATGCTTCAGAGAGTGAGTCACTGGTGGGGCAGCGGATATATGCAGGGTTGCTTGTTGTCACCCACATGGGCGGAGGCTGCTGCTGTGTAATTGGGAGCAGGTGCTCCATAAATAATGGATGTTTCCTCAGCTACAAAAAGGGGGGTGTGGCCTCTGGGATGAAGCACGTGGAGACCAACACCTATGATGTGAAGCGGCTGCTCCAAGTGAAAGGGAAGAGAAACATCAGGGCCACTGAAGTAAGCTCTTCCGGTTGGCTGTCCTGGACCCGGGGCTGCTCCACCTGCTGCTAAGAAGCTTTCTCAGTTACTTCTACCTCTCATTTGCAGGTGGAGATGAGCTGGGACAGCTTTAACCGAGGTGATGTTTTTTTGCTGGACCTTGGGAAAGTCATTATCCAGTGGAACGGTCCCGAAAGCAACAGCGGGGAGCGCCTGAAGGTACGGCTCCTCTTGTTTAGGTCTCTGTCCTCAGCCTGAGACCTCATGCTGGAGCTGGACTCCAGTTCCTTTTCCCCTCTCTTTCCGTGATGATCCCCAAGATTCAAGGTAGACCCTAGCCTTTGAGCAGTCCTTGTCTTTTTCGTTTATTTATTGGCGTGGGTTTTTGACACAGGCTCTGACTCTGTAGCCTAGGCTGGCCTCCAACTTGCAGCGATCCTCCTGCCTCAGCACACTGGGATTACGGGCGTGCACCAGCAGGTCCAATGAGCAGGTTCTGTCTCACAGACAGGTCAAGTACCAGACACACCTCAGGGTTTCTCAGCATCAGACTAAATGTGCCTCGGTTCCAGGAAGAGCCCCACCAGAACCATCGAGCCGGAAGGCCCAGAGGAGCCAAATGTTTCCTTGGCTTCTTGACAGGCTATGCTTCTGGCAAAGGATATTCGAGACAGAGAGCGAGGGGGCCGTGCTGAAATAGGAGTGATTGAGGGGGACAAGGAGGCTGCCAGCCCGGAGCTGATGACAGTCCTCCAGGACACCCTCGGCCGGCGCTCTGTCATCAAGCCTGCAGTCCCCGATGAACTCATAGATCAGCAGCAGAAGTCGCATACCATGTTGTATCAGTGAGTGGCAAAACTTGGCTGGCGGTTGGAAGCTGGTGGGGGAAGGATGTGCCCTAGAAAGCCAGGCATTGGAGCTGGGGGTTTAGCTTAGCGGTACAGCACCTGCCTGGCAAGCACCAGGTCCTGAGGTCCATTCTTGGTAACTCTCCCACAAAGAGAAAAACAGACATTCCACTTGGCTCCTATTTTGGGTGCTATAGCCTCATTCACGCGCACTCGTGTGTGCGTGTGTGTGTGTGTGTGTGTGTGTGTGTGTGTGTACGTGTGTGTTCCCATGGCCTTCACATGGAGCTATATTCCCAACTCTTTTTTTTTTTTTTCCTTTTGAGGCATAGTCTCACTAAGTCACTTAGTTGCTGGGCTTGGTTTGACCTTGTGATCTTCCTGACTCAGCCTCCCAGAGTCACAGGATTATAAGCATTCACTACTATGCCTGGCTACTTGGTTTTTTTCCAATTCAGTTCCTGGAAGGAGCCAAGAGACCGCCCTCCTCTCCAGTGCCAGCTATGTTCTGTTCTTATAGCAATTCTCCTGACCTCTTCCAAAGACCTTTCCTGTACTGTGGTCCATATGTGCCCAGGGAAGTGGAGGGGATTCAATTTGGCATAGAAAGACATGGAAGTCTCCTCCAGAAAACAAAACCTATACATTTCTGTCTGCATACAAACCATGTGTGTCTTATGAAGTCAAACACTACCCAGAAACTCCACACTAAAACACCAAGATGACTGCAGGGTGCCTTATAGAAGAAACGGTGTGAGCTAACCTCTCCTCTCCTCCAGTGTCTCTGACTCAGCTGGGCAGCTGGCAGTCACAGAGGTATCCTCAAGGCCTCTGGTCCAGGACTTACTGAACCATGATGTAAGTAGAACTGGAGGGGATCTATCTTGGGGGTAGCCAGACCTGGTATCAGAAGCAGACCCTGGGCAACTCCTTCCTTCTGGTCTTGAGGAACCATAACCCCCTTTATCTCTGACTACTTCAGGACTGCTACATCCTGGACCAAGGTGGAGCCAAGATATATGTGTGGAAAGGAAAAGGAGCCACCAAGGTTGAAAAACAGGCGGCCATGTCGAAAGCCCTGGTAGGAGCTGCAGCTGTGCAGTGATCCTGCCAGTGTCATTCAGATGTGGCAGGGGCCACGCTGAGCTCTTGGGCATAGAACACTGTGGCTATGAACACAGGTTTCAAAGTCAGGCATACAAATTGGGCTTCAAATCCAGTTCTTCTTTTTGATCTGAGTGTTCTGGGGAAGACTACAGAACACCACTGAACCTCAATTTCCCTATAGCAACAACAAGGTTAATACCCATCTTCCGGGATAGTTGTGAGGATTAAACACCACTTATAAAACACTCAGAATAGTACCTGAGGCTGGGGAGACAGCTCAGCAGCATTGCGCCTGCCTGGCAAGAGTGAGGTCCTGATTTTGATTCCCAATTCCAAAAATAAAATAAAAAAAAGAATAGTACTTGGCACACAGCCCCTGCCCCATAATAGGTGACTATTACTATTGAAGGAAATGCCACATCACGGTTAATGGTCCTGGGGCTGGCAAGATGGCTCAGTGGCCTAAAGTGCCTGCTAAGGAAAGCTTAGGCAACCACAGGAACCGAGGTTAGATCCCCGGCACCACATGCTGCACCAGCCCACCCCCAGGGCAGGCTGAGCCAGCCATAATACCAAAAAAAAAAAAAAGGTTAACAGTCCTGTCCTCAAACTGCTTGTGATACTTATGCAGACACAGCAGATGACCTGGGCAAGATGCACGTACGAAGCAATATATGAACAAGTGATTGGGACAGGAAGTCGGCAGTTACATCTGGCGCTGAAAGAACACAACTTAGGTCTTGCAAAACCAGTAATCACCTCATTAAAACACACCAGGGAAGAGCAGTCAAAATGTTTCACTCATTTCTTTTTTTTTAAATTTTATTTATTTATTTATTTGTTTGCTTGTTGTGTTTGTTTGTTTCTTTATTTACTTATTTTGTGGCTGGCTCAGCCTGCCCTGGTGGTGGCGCTGGCGCAGCATGTGGTGCCGGGGATTGAACCGCAGTCCCTGCAGTTGCCTGAGCCTTCCTACGCAGGCGCTTTAGACCACTGAACCATCTCGCCGGCCCCACTCATTTCTTTTTAAATGTATTTGGTACAGGGTCTCACTACGCAGCTTGGACTCATAGTGATCCTTCTGTCTCAGCCTCTGCAGCACTGGGATTATAGGCATGTGCCACCATGCCTGGTCTCAGTGGCTAGCTCAGCACACCCAGGAGCGGGGCCAGCACAACCTGTGATGCTGGAGATTGAACCCCAGTCCTTATGTTTGCCTAAGCAGGCTCTTAGTTCACCAAGCCATCTAGCCAGCACCCTACCCAGTTATTTCTTGAGATAGGTAAATTAGTCAGATGGAAGTGAGTTAGAATTTGATCCTGACTTCCAGAGGGGAGAGACCCTATCAGCTGATTTCAAAGGGGTGAATCATCTGAAGTGAAGAGCTCAATGTCTGCCTGGTTGACCTGCCTTTGTATGGGCTGGGTACAGGGCTTCATCAAGATGAAGGGCTACCCCACCAGCACCAACGTGGAGACTGTCAGTGACGGGGCTGAGTCAGCCATGTTCAAGCAGCTGTTCCAGAAGTGGTCAGTGAAGGACCAGACCACAGGCCTGGGAAAAACATTCAGCATTGGTAAAATTGGTGAGATTCTCCCCAGTGTCCTCTCGATGCCAGCTCGGAGAAGACAGCCAGGGGTCCCTCTTACTTACTCGGACTCCCCCCCCATACCCCCCTCCCCCCTGCTCTTCTATAGCTAAGATTTTCCAGGACAAGTTTGATGTGACTGAGCTGCACACCAAGCCAGAGGTAGCTGCGCAGGAGCGAATGGTGGATGATGGTACCGGAAAGGTCGAGGTGAGCTCGGCGCTAGCAGTCAGGGTTTCTAAGCCGTTCTTCTGTCTGCTTTGCTTCTTTTCTCTCTATTCTCAAAGAGGCCTCTGGGGAGATAGGGTGTCCCCGCACAACTCAGGGAAGTGAAAGGCACCTCCCCAGGAGTGCCATCCATAACTCACCTGGAAGATACATTCAAATCATCACTCAGCCTGCAAACAACCAGCCAGTGCACCAGGATGCACCTGACCAGGATGACCCAGACTCAGGATTCAAATCATGCAAATGTGATGAGCCCTGAGCACTGGCAGAGAAGAACAGAATGTGGAGGGGGCCTGGAGTGATGCTAGCACCTTGCTCGCCCCCCTGGCTCCCTGCTAAGCATGGCCCACTTCCCTGCGCAGCTCTCTCTGAGCAGGGTACCTACCCATTTCTGGAGAACTGTGTCTCTTGTGCCAAGGTCTGGCGTATTGAGAACCTCGAGCTGGTGCCCGTGGAGCGTCAGTGGTATGGCTTCTTCTATGGGGGTGACTGCTATTTGGTTTTCTATACGTACGAGGTGAATGGGAAGCCACATCACATCTTATACATCTGGCAGGTAGGCCTGGTGCAGGGGTGCAGCC
>PVKN010010434.1:0-22655 GCA_004027915.1 Capromys pilorides
TGCAGAAGCAAATACAAACATGCTCAGCCACCTTATTTTTGACAAAGGAATCAAACATGTGTACTGGAGGAAAGATAGCCTCACAAATGGTGCTGGAAAAACTGGTTCTGTACATGCCAAAGACTAAAACTTGACCCAAGTATATCACCATACACTAAATTAAGGTCAGAATGGATTAAAGATCTAAATATTAAAACAGAAATATTAAATCTCCTGGAAGAGAAAGTAGGAAGAAATCCTGAAGACATTGGTGTAGCTAAACAGTTCATGAACAAAATCAAAATGCATGTGTAACACTTGAAAGATTCAACAACTGGGAACTCCTCTTGCTGAGAAGATTTACACATCAAAAGATTACCAACAGAGTGAAAAGACAACCCACTAACTTTGAAAAACAATGTAATAAGTATTCAGACAAAGGTCTTCTATCTAGAATTTATAAAGAACTAAAAACTATTAGGGTCCCAAAATTCAAAGACACAATCCAGAAATGGGCATCTGAAATAAACACACACTTTTCAGAGGAAGAAATATGACAAGCCTATAAATACATGAAGAAATGCTCCACATCACTAGCCATACATGAAATGCAAATTAAAACAACACTTAGATACCACCTTACTCCAGAAAGAATGGCTATAATAAAGAAATCAGCAAACAACAAATGTTGGAGAGGATGTGGGGAAAAAAGAACACTCTCCAGTGCTGGTGGGAATGCAGACTGCTGCAACCATTATGGAAATCAGTGTGGAGACTCCTTAAAAAACTAGCACTGGAAATTCCATTCAATCTAGCTATCCCCTACTGGGAATTTTCCCAGAAGAATTGAAAACATCATACCATAGTGATATCTGTGCACCTCTGTTCATACTAGCACAATTTGTGATAGCCAAATTTCAGAAACAACCAAAATGCCCATCATTGAAGCTTGGTTGAAAAAGATGTAGTGTTTTTATACAATTGAATATTATTCAGCTATAAAGAATGGTAAACTAGAAGACTTCATATATAAAGCGAATGTATCTTGAAGATAGACTCATAAGTGAAATAAACCAGACCCGCATGTGTAAATATCACATAGTCTCCCTAGTGTAAGAACAAAAAAGAAGAAGTAAATAGGAAAAGGCATAACACAGCTGAATGAAAATCAAGAATTTAAGGATTAAATAACAAAGAAGATGCAGAAAACTTAGGAAACTTGGCAGGAGAAAACCATGCACTTATGTATACAAGACGAATTAGACAATGGTCCTAAGAATCTCCAACAGGTTCTTGACACTCAGAGTAGCAACGTGTAAGACTAAAATCATGCTTGAAATGCTTGTCAATCTGGTCTTCTAGATGTGTGCTGCTTCTAATGTATTTTCAATTATTTCTATACTCTCCCTCTCAAGTAAAGGTTTGTTTTAAAAGAACAGAAAAGGGTAATTAAAGAGAAAATGAGACAAGGAAAAATGCCATAGGATTGACCTGCTACAATTTTGTATATGCTTAGATTTCTAAATTGCTTTGTAAAAGTGTGTAACAGTTTTTAAATCACATTTATAGGGATTTATTAGAATATCAATGATTGATAGAAAATACCAGTTCCATGTTAAGTCTAAGACATTTAATATTTAGAAAGACAGTGACGATAAGCTCAAGTACCTATGTAATAGAGTAATAGTATCATTAATCTTCTCTTCTGGAGAGTTAAGAACTTACATTTGCAGACCAAAAACTAGGGAAAAAGAAGGGCTACAAGGATAGCCAATATCTTGGCCGTAGCTCTTCAAGATCAGTGAGGACTCTGGACGTAAGAAGACCTTTACTGTAACATCCTATACCTCAGTGGTGTCCCAAATTTTCTGTTCAAGGAGATTATGGGGCCACAGAGGAAAGGGATTCGTGATGTATAGTGTGCCTAAAGAGAGTTACCTGGAGAACAAAAAAACATTCGCTCAGGCTTTCACAGGGCGCAAACTGGTCAAGAAATGGCCATGACTCATCCAGACTGCTGACACTAACAGAAGTTCTACAAAACACTGTACATTGTTTCAAGGTAAATCCTGAGGGGATTTGACTGATATTGTCATATACAAAAATTACTTGTTTTGTTATATGGGTCTTGCTTTAACTTGAACTTAGCCACCCAGCAGAAAAGTTTAGCCATGAGGCATAAAGAGTAAAGCCAGATTAGTATGCCAAGCCTTAAAAAGCTCAAGTCAACAGCTTTCCACATTGCCAGTTCTGTGATAACCCACTACTACTATGGAATATTGCTCTATGTATACAACTACTTTCTCTTAGCTCAATGAGAAGAAATATTTGTACCAAGAGTGTTTAAAAAAGTTATCAGGTCTGCATCTTGTACGCTGGACAACTACTACGAAGACAACAATATGCATCATATCAATTATTGTGGCAGTCCTACTAACGTGTTTTGAAACTGTGTCATTGTTATTTCTTATTCAAAGTAATAAATAAAAAATATCCATTGACTAGAGTTTCATACTTTGCTAAATCATTTGTCATGTGGAGCTTAATTAAACATACCTGTGTATTTAAAAACAAAACAAAAAAACACAAATGTTTGGGATCTAAGCCACGTACTTTATGTACAGTAATGGCAGGTGATGTCCTTTTGCCTTCCTTTTCAGGCTAATGGAGCCCACACCACAGTGTTGGAATGTGTTCTTGCCTGTTGTGTGATAGCAACGCAGTTTACAAATTTCAGCAGGCTTTGTACTCTGTGTGCTCCTGGTCTACCTTCAGAATTTTACATTTCTCTACAATATTGATTGTCCTTTGTTCTCAAGTGATATAATCCTGTGTATGTATGTGTGCACTTGGGCATGCAGCCCAGTAAAGGAATACTCTGTTCTTCCATGACAGATAAGCCTGTCTTGCCTTATAGAACCAGGTTTATTTAGTAAACTCATCTTCTCAGTGACCCTCATTAATGAGAGCAGATGATTATAAAACAATCTAAGACCAGAAGGAGGTTGCATTAGTTCACCATGAAGAAAGCAGGCAAAGACTGTTTAACCAGCACCAACCCTCCAGGCCTAGGGCACACGACTTGATCACATGGTCACTGAGCTGCTCACATTTCACAGGGTTCTGTGGCTGCCGGTGAATCCTAAATGGGTGTCTTGTGGCTTGCAGTAGTCTGGTGTCTCAGTTTCCCTTCTCTCATTTCTGTGACAAATACCTGACACCCAGAATTAAGGAAGGAAAGGTTATTTAGTTCACAGTTAGTGGAGGTTTCAGTTCATTCTCGGCTGGACCCAAGGCAGAGAGGCACAAGGCAGAGGGCAGCAGATCATGGTGGTTGAGAACAGCAAAGAGCAAAGGGAAGAGCAGCAGTGGTGGCTTGTAGCTAGCCTTCTTCCCTCCTTACATTGTATGCAGATCACCCTCCCCAGCAGGCACGACACTCATGCCCATGATCCCCACATTGTGTCATGAATTAGTGGCAAGCTCCAGAAGCTGCTCCACAGCTGCATGGGGCTTTGGGGGGCACCTGAACGCTGCCCTTGACAGTAGATACCATACTGCTAGTCTGTCTTTCCTTGCTGAGTAAACTCTCTCCTTGCTGAGTAAACTCTCTCTCCTTTCCAATGTCTTGGCTCAAGCTATCTGAGCATATTTGCAGTCTTCTGTAACTTTGGTCAGAAAGGAGCAAATAAATGCCACTCAGAAGACATAAACATGCTTGGCAATACCAGTTGTAAGCTAGTGCTGTGCTGGAAAACTTATTTCTGTGAAAAACATTGATATCATTAATGTTATGATTCAGTAAGAAAAAACAAGAGTGCAGCCCTCCAACTTTCCCAGATTGGGCACTGTAGCAGCGTTCACACTTGTATACCTACACATAATATGTGTAGCAGAATGAAATGTTAAGAGCATCACATGACATAATAACAACATTGGTAATGCTAGTGCAAAAATCAAAATGACTCTGTGTGTAAGCAAACATAATTTTCCTTCTCAAGAAAAAGCAAAAATAAAGAATCCTCTACTGAGTTAAGTATGTTATTGTGTCTCTCAGGGCTTGGCTGGAAACCTGAAGGCAGAGTTTTCACAATGGAATGGCATATGTAGTTGTTTTGTCAATGGAAGTGTAACAGGGAGAAACAGATGTCAGAAGACTAAACAAAAAAGGGATGTGGAGCCACTTGGTACCCTGCTTAATGCCAAGTGAGACATACAGTCAAACTCCTAGGGCATCCTTTCTCAGTGGGATGACACTGAGTGGGCAATGGCAGCACACTCACCAACTTCCGATGATGGTGCCCAGTCAGCCCAGAGCACTCGGGGCTGCAGAAAGCACCCCTCTTCTCTGCTGCGTGAAGCTTGTTCCTTCCAAGCAATCACAGCAGGTATCATTGATGCCAGCTCCCGGGTCACTGTGAGAGTCCAGTGCGCGCTGGGTGTCCACGAACTGTGGATACGAGGAGAGTGGATCCATTTCTTGCACACAGTGCAGGGGTCACCCTACCCGTAGGACAGAATGCTCCTCCCCAGTGATGCGAGGGGCTGAAGTGACCAATATTTATGACGTGGTGGGGCCGGCTATCATCCTGGGCACCAAGGACCATTCTGGTGTTGTCCCATGGAGAGGTGACAGCTGAGGGTGCCAACAGAGTCCCAAGAGGGAAGTCAACCTGTGGACTCCATGCAGTTTCCCCACTTCTGTGCCAGAGACTGATCAGTTTCAGTCCATTGTGCCTATGTTGGGTGGCCGAAGGCAGAGGCTTAGTGGCAGCTCACAGACACGGTCCTAACCCTAATGGCACCCAAGATTTAGGGATGAAGTAAGAAATAAAAGAGGACATAAGACTGCAGGGGCAAATGCAGGCCAGACTTAATGAAATATACAATGAGTTGCCTCAGTTTCCTCATATGCAATGTGTAGATTAGGTAAATCCATTAACAAGTTGAGTTTTTAAAAAACTAATGCACAAATATGTAGTTATCTACTGTAATAGAAAAATCTTTTTCAGTGTTCAAATTCAAGAAGAGAATGAAGGAAACAAAGGATGACAAAAACCCCTGCATTATTTAAAATAATTATATTAGAATAATTTTATTAATCTATTACTAGCTGTATTTTAATCTGAGTAAAATATATACTTCAACGATTTATTGGGAAACACCATTTTAGAAAATACTGATGATCAAAGGTCTAACTGGCTTTGCTTTACCTGTAATTTAGGGAAGAGTTTCAGGGCTTCTCCACAACCCAAATGACCACATTTGTGTCAGCATTTCTTTCAAGTTAGAAGAGGATTTTAAAATATTAAGTTATGTAAATATTTGATCAGCTTGACTTTGTTATTTAGGAAGACTCAAATATAGGAATAGATGATTAATTTTTAAATAAGACAAATGGTCAATGTGTCAAGATCCCTATTATGACCTAGCATGTAACAGTGAAGCAAACCCTCCAGGGGTGCCAAGAGGTGTGTTCCCAGTTGTTGCTATGGGGACAGTATAAGTGAAATGGATTTAACCTGGACAGATCAGTCAGACTGGGTTGGGGACACGTGCCAGTAGTGGCTGGTGGCCACCCCAACCTTTCTGGACCTGTTTCCAGCATCCCTGCCTTGCCCACTGTCCTTCCAGAATGACGGAGCTCCATTCTCTGTCACTATGCTCTGTGGAATGGCTTCTCCGTGCAGTGGGGAAGGCTGTTGCATAGCCACTTTCCTTGCCTCAGCAGAGACTCTGTCATGTGCTGTCCCCACCTGAGCATTTGTGCATTCCTGATACCTCATTGCTTTTCCTGTCACGTGGATCTCACTTTGAACACTGCCATTTTAAAAAGCACCACCTAGGCGTTCTTAAGAAATAGCTAACGTGGTGACAGCAATTCTGCACCCTGAGTTGTTTCCAGTCACACTGATAAAGCCATCAATGTGGACAAGTGGCTGTGAGGGCTTGAGGGGTGAGTTTAGGAGCAGCACTCCACACAGGAGCATCAGAATGAAACTACTGTAGAAGTGGAAAAATTACTTTGATTGTTTCAGCAAAAAAAGAGAGGGGCCCTGGCTGGCCCTCTCGAGAAGCATGGCCTCTTGCCACCAGCCAGCGAGGGCACCGCGTTGTTCTTGCTGCCGCTTCCTGCTCACTGTGAGGAGCGAGTCAGTGGATGTCTCCGTGCGGGCCCCGCGGATGGTGTGGAAGACTGATATGCCCGGCAAGACCTTGCCTCCAGCTCTCATCTAACTGTACAGACAAGCCACATTTCTAGCTGACGTGGCCATAGGACCCTTTGTCCCTGATGAGCAATTGTCACTTGGGCTCTGAAATCATTTGAAGCCACTAACCATGTGAAGCTGCCTGAGAGAAATAATAAGCAATTATACTTCTACTGAAAAACATGGGGAAATTATGATAAAAACCCAATAAATCATCTCTCTAAATTCAAATTAAAGGCCAATATCCCAAAAAAATCATATTAGTCTCCTTTAAACTTGCCATAGAAGTAATCTATGATTTTTAAATATTTGAACTAGTTTAATTTTAAAATTCACTTTCATAGCCACATTGCCTGAACTCTGCATATGCAAAGATGACAAAAGGATGTGATAAAATTATCATTATCCATCCTTACAGAATTGGATTGAGGCTATGTGATAGAGATGTATGTTTTCTTTTTCAAAATAAAGTCACCATTTTCAGCCTATGTTTGTGTGAAATTAGCTCAAAGAGACATATTTCATATATCTGCAATTGTTGGACTGCTGGGATCTTGAAGGGTAGGTAGAACAACCTCTTCATCTTACGTTCTTGAGACAGTGAAGTCCCCAGAGAACTGTCAGTTCCTCAGAAGCATGGCTTCCTCTCTAGCAAAGCACTAGGATTTCTGCCTTTATATTAGCACAGTGCGGACACAGAGTCCCAGGGGTAAAACGTGGAGAAGAGAAAATCATAACAACTTGTTGAAATTATTCTCTAGTTTCTGGGAACTTGTAATTATTTTATTGTTCCAGTCACAACCTCTGTAGGGCCTCAGTCATCTTACATACCATGTGTTAGCATTAAAGATGAAATTGTGTATGTATTCTCAACATGGTGGAAAATTCTGGAAATGTAAATATAAGTGCTTCCCTTTTCTTTTGCCTCTTTTCTGGATTTCTAAATGTTTCAGCTATCACTAGTCAGGGTTCCTTAAGGGCTAGAGATGGCAGAGGTTTCCCACATAAAGCACATGGGAGACCACAGCCCTCTATGGGCTCACAGGGAAGTCTGAACTGCCTTACATCAGGGATGGTTAGCAAGGAGGCTGCTGGTAGATGTCCCGATAATCTAGAAGCTGAGCATTTGCCTGTTGAATCTGCTCCCAGGGTGAGTCTGGGCCAAACTGCATCTGGGTGGTGCAGAGCTCAAGCCTAAATCCCAGGGATCACAGTACAAGTAAGAGGGGCCTTTGTGGAGACACAGCTGGTGTCTGGAGTGCTGTCTCCAAATGGGTCGCATCTGGGCACACTGGTGTTGGGCTAGCTCCCCTGCAGCCTTTGAGAGCACGCACTGTTGTCCAGGTGGAATTATTACAGAGAGTGAAGCAGATCCAAACTTCCTTGAGGGTTGAAGTAGGTAGGAAGAAAAGCCTGAAGGGGGGAAGGAAAGAACAGGTTCCTATCACTTCTTTTATAAGAGAGGAAATAGGAGTCATTAGGGGCTAAGCGAGACCAGCCCAAGTCTCCAGACAGTCAGCTGGAATCCGAGTCTGGTGCTGTCATGGCCCTCGCAGGCACAACCAGGAGCCATGGCTGAGCGGCAAGTGTGCAAGGCAGGAGCAGCCGGGACTCCGCCACAGGGGCAGTGCCCGGTGGCTCAGCATGACACCACCCACAGCGTTTATTGTTCAAAAAATTAAAGTGGGAAAGTCTTTTCTTTAAAATTTAAAGGACACGTCTGCAGGGCACTGTCATTCCCCCGGATATTAGCCTTTCCCTCCCCGCCTCCCTGTACAGGGGCAGCAGCCTTTCTTCCTGTTCATTTCTAACATACAGCAAAAGACTGTGTAACCTGAAGAGATGAGAAATTCAATGCCGAAATTCAGAATGAAAGCCCCGCTCACAGAACGCCAAGGAATAACTTTAACTAAAAGAAAGGAAGAGTTCGTAAATGATTTCTCCTTTCTTTGATGAAAGAAATCAACATGAAAAAATATGCAGAGGAAGAAACACACCTTCCATGTTTATGGACTGAAAATGTCAGCGTTGTCCAGAGAGCGACTATGTTCCAGTTTGATCCCTACTAAAATTTCAGTAGGAATCTGCATCAAGAAATTATCAAGCAAATCTAAAAATTTATATGGAGATACAGAATACATAAAAAATTGGAAAAAGACAAAATAAAGTAATATAAATCTTCGGTTATCAAGATGATACATATAGATATATGAATGAATACAACAGAAGTGGAAGTCTAGAAATAAATATTTATATTTATAGTCAAATTTTTTTTTTTCTGACAAAAGGACCAAAAATATTTCCTGAGGGAAGATGAATCTGTTCCACAGATGGTGTCGGGACAACTGGACAGACATGTGTGGGGGCAGGCTGAGCCACTCACCGCCCACAGCATTAGCTCAGAGCCAATCTCAGCCCTAAATGGAGTCACTCAAATAATGAAACTGGTAGAAGAAAATGTAAGAAAAAATTGCAGATTCTGAGAGACACGACAATGTCTTAGGCATGACACTAAAAATACAGCTCATAAAAGGAAAAAAGGATAAGTTGAAGCCTGTCAATAGTGAAGATTCTCATCTTTTTTTTTTTTTTTTTTCAGTACTAGTATTGAATTCAGGACCTTGTACTTGCCAGGTAAGTGCTTATTCTATTGAGCTATCTTCCTGGGCCCTAAGATTCTTGTCTTGCATTTAAAAAGTGGCCACTAAGAAAATTAGAAGATAAACAGCTCATGGAGAGAAAATGTCAGTTTTTCAGTAAAGAATTTGTGAGAACATTTACAATTTCAAAAGACAAACCAATCAAAATGAGCCAAAGTCAGCCAAACAGAAGATGCTATGCCGGTGACTACTAAGTACATAAAGCAGTGCTCAACAGTTTTAGCTATTGGGAATGGGCCGATTAAGACCACAACGAGGTAGCTCTTTATGTCCGTGGGAATGGCTAGAAAGAATGAGATAGACTCACACCGTCAGGTTGTGGAGAAGCGACTATTTCCACATGCATTCCTCCAGAAATGAAAACAGGCGCTGTTACTCTAAAGACAGGCCAGCAATTTCTCAGATGGTTAAACTGAAATTTATCATGGCGTCCAACTCTTCACTGCCAGGTGTATGTGTGTGAGAACGAAAACCACAAATCCTTGCTACATGGTCTCGCACATGAATGCTCATAACCCGCTAATTAAATACCTGCAGTATGGAAACAGCATGAACATTCATCAGGCGGGAATCGATATCCAAACGGTGCATATATATCCATGAGGCAGAGCACTAGGAAGCAAGGTTAGAACAACAATCCACCAGTCAACCTTCATATCCTAGAACATGTATGAATCTCATAGGAACTGTGCTAGGTGAAGAAAGGGAAACATGAGAAAACATGACATGTACGATTTCACTTCCATGAACTATCCAAAGAAGAGAAATTTATGGGCACAGAAAACATCGGTGGTTTCCTGGACCTGAGGGTGGGAGCAGGAGTAGCCTCATGGGGGCCAAGGAGGGTGGATGACGCTGTCCTACAGTGGATTTGTTGGTGATTCTGTTAGCACATGGCAAAGTTGCTAGAGATCTGCACATTATGCAGTGGAAAAATCAGTGAGTTTTATGACATATAAAGCATTCACCAGGATGGATGTTAAGGAAAGTGTAAGGAGTGAATGGCAGGTTGGTTAATTTGGGTAATTGCTTTGTGCTAAATAAAGACATAGACGCTAACCGTGTGGTCTGCGGGCTGCATCGTGTGGGAGTGCTTGCACACAGGGATCTGGGTCTGCGAATTCAGAAGCCCAGGGGAGATAACTGGGATGCACTTGGTTGCTGAAACTTCACTTCGTGTGTTTCTAGTATTTTAATAAGTGAAGAGATTATTTCTCTACCTATTAAGGATGAGTTCAGAACAACAAATGAATGGAAAAATGAGGGTTGATAGGAGGTAACTTCTGAATTACTATTAAATGCATCAGTATGGAAAAAACTTCATCTAAGAATAACAGCTGATAATTTTTAGGAAATTTATGATCTCTTTTAGTAAGTCACAGAACTATCAATTTGTTGTTGGAAACCTTTACGCCTAGAAAATATCGATGCCTTGCCAACAGAAAATAAAATAAAACCAGGACATTTACTTTGTAACTTGAAAACGAGACTATGAAAAACGATAAGGAAATTCTTTGCATTAGGAGCTTAGGAAGGAGAGGGGATCGGGTTTCTAACTTGTTCCAGTGGTTATGACAGACCCCGGGTTGCTCAAAGCCTGGTGACAGCGCTGGTTTCCGGACACAGAACCTGCATGGTCGGTCTCTCGGGGCAGTGCTCAGATGGGCCAGGCTGGATGTCGCACCTTGCTCTTGCCATCTTGATCGTAATCATTTCTTAGCAGGGGCCTGGGAGCTGCAAATGAAACAGCTGCCATCAGAGGAAAGATGGCGTCTGAGCTGTCACGGTACCAGAATACCTCTACCTTCCTGCGGCTCCTGGACGGAAATGCTGGCTCTCTGCATCCTGGAAGTAAACAAAAGTTTGCATCTTTAAAGGAATTCACTCTACCTCCTACCCCGGAGCCATCTTTTCTTTCAGTTTACCGGATGCTGGGCAGGTGTTGGGGTATGACAGCTTGCTTCTCGCTAAAAGACCCTGTGCAGGTTGACTGCAGAGCCCAGGTGTCACTGCACCTGCTCCCCACAGGGGGGCGCAGCGAGGGTCGCACCTGCCAGCCTCACCGGCAGGCAGCTGGAGGAGGAACAGAAGCCTTGGGTCAAGCTGCACTACAGGAAGCCACTCCACTCACAGTTGACACCGTAGAGAAGCAGGAGGAGGGAGAGGTGTCAGACAAGATAAGTAGTTCCTATTTGGAAACTAAAATCCATAAATTATGCTATGTTAAACGCACTTGTGAAGGCAAGCTGGTGTCATCCGCGAAGGATGGTCTAGCTTCTGGAGACTTACATGAAGGCTAACCAAAGCTCTTTGGAGACGCAGAAAGATTTCGAGAGCACATGTTGTCCAGGGAGTAGAAAAAGTTGGCCTCTTCTCTTTCTGAGTGGCCAACTCAGCAGGCCCGGGAGCTGGGCCTGCATGGCATGTGGTGCCAGAGACTGAAGTTGGGTCCTTGTGCTTGCCAGGCAGGCACTTAGTCCACCGAGCTATCTCGTTGGCCAGGCAAGGGCTCTGTATCATCACCACCATATTCCCCTGGGAGGTCTTGCTCAGAGGTCACCTGCTGCAGGGCGCTGTCCCTGCCTTCCTCAGCTCCTGTCATTGCATTCTTCCCTGTGCTATCTCCACGCACACACGGGGACTCTTATTTTGTTTTTCCCACTAACAACGTGCTACTTTTCAAGTCTAGTTCCTTCCTCACTGGGGAGCTGGCACCACGGCTCATGCGAATGCTGCTGTGCAAAGGCCGATTAGTGGGGGGCCCTGCAATTTGCCCTTCTACACAGACCCCAAAGACCTTCATTATTAGATCAATTTGCCTTTGCCATTAAAGCAAGGTATTGGTAAGAAGGGTTTAATCAATGATGCTATGAGTAAGAGACAGGTACATAGATATATTGGTTTGGGATTTATCTCTGACATATGCTACCGATTTTGTAGATGTCTACTAATTATCTACGAATGTTCCTACGTTTGTCTTCTAGGGCTGTGTAATTGTACCACAAACTATCTGGCTTCAGAATATTAAGTTTCATTATTCCACAGCTCTGGAGCATGGAAGTCAGAAATCAAGGTATTAGAGCCTTGCTCCCTCTGCAACCCCCACGAGAGAACCCCTCCTTGCTCCACCCGGTATCTGGTGACGGCTAAGGACCTGTGGCCTTTCTTGGTCTCACATACCACTCTGCATCCCCCACCAGCACATGCTGGCCACCTGCCTTCATGGCTGGCCCCTCTTGAGCTCCCAGTCCTATTGGACTAGGGGCTCCCCCTACTCACCACGCTCTTCCCTTTACATAGCTAGTGTCTGTGAGACCCTATTTCCAAATAAGTCCACATTCTCAGGTAGCAGGGTTTGAGATTTCAACATACTTTTCCTTGGAGAACATCATTTAACACAGACTTGGCTCAGTCTTCAGGGATTTTACTTATATTTTCTTATATATAGTATTTTTAAAAATGTTTCCTGCCTGCAGAAATGAGGTTGCTTTGAATTCTACATAGAAGATTTAAGACTATTAATGGAAACCATTAACCTGACCATGTAAGCTAATTAGAAATGATTCAATTTGGTCTTCTGAAATCAATATTATAGCTGGCCTTTCTAACTTTTAATAATTTTTTTCATGAAGATATAAACATTTCTTTTTTATTAATTTTAATGAGAAAGATATAGCAATGAGGTGGTTTCACAACAGGTTTGTTACAATAATTAACACATTGCATATTGCTGTCTTCGTAGTAGTTGTTCAGAGTACAAGATGCAGACCTGATATCTTGTCTACACACTGTTAGTACATGTATGATTGTAAGCCAGAATCACTTGGTGTACAATCTCAATGCTTTATATAATATTTAAAGTTTTTATTTTTAAAGAGAATACAAAAATATGTAAAAAATAGAAATGATACAGAATTTCACTAAACAAAATGATAAGAGTTCAACAATGGTTGTTACATTGCATATTGTTGTCTTCGAGTTAGTTGCTTACATTACCAGATAGAACCCTGTAAGATTGGTCAAAACAACTAAAAGTATTAAAAAAGGAGAGAAAGGAGAAACAAGTATTAGCTACTCCTTTCCATAGACCAGCAGAAATCAGCAGTGGTCATCCAAGGTCATACAGCCATATAACACATGTATCTATTTCTTTTCCCCCGCTTTCTTCCTTTCTTTTTTCCTTTTCCTCATCCCAGCTGTCTCTTCCCATTGAACAGTTGGCTTCTTCCCCACTCACAGGACCCACTGTACCTTTCAGATCCTATTTACTCTTTCAGGTTTTTACACTAGGGAAAGAGTATGGTGCATATTCATGTGGGTCTGATGTATTTTATTTATGAGTATGGCCTCTAGTTGCATCTATTTCCCTATAAAAGTCTTAAGCTTATCTTCTTATAGCTGAGTAGTACTCCATCTTTAAAAAACACTATCATTTTATCCATTTCTCAGTTGATGGACATTTGTGTTGTTTCCGGGACTTAGCTATGACAAATTACACTACAAACATGGGGGCACATATATTGCTGAGGTATCATGTCTTCAGTTCTTCTGGAAAAACACCCAGGAGGAGAATAGCTGGGTTCAGTGGGACCTCTAATCCTAGATTCCCGGGAAACCCCACACTGGTTTCCCCAGTGGTTACACACATCTGTACCCCACCAGCAGTGGAGCTGGGCTCCTGCCTCACTGGCCCCTCTAGCATCTGCTACTGGTTGATTTCTTGATGATGGCCATTGTTTCTGGGACCTCAGTGAACAGACTTTCAACTTCATTGAACATTTGTGAAATTAAAATGAATTTTTTGAGTAAAATATCATTAAAAATAAATCTGAGACTGGGCGTTGTGCCATGCACCCATAATTCCAGTGTTAGGGAGGCTGAAAAACAGGAAGGATCACTATAAGTCTGATAGTGAGACCTTGTAGACCCTGTATTAAATATGTAATAAAAAAATAAAAATAAATTCTAGCTTGTTGATATTATAATCAGCAACATTTGACATTTGATTAACACACAGTTACTTCTCTACCACATAGTAGAGAAGTTATTATTTATCTGAAGGGATGTTAATAAAATAAAAAAGAATATTTTGAACAATTTAAAATATATTCATGAATAGGATTTCAATCATTTGGATGTTATGCTGTTTTGCCTATATTACCTAATGGCATCAGTTTTCATTTTATGCTTTGTATATGGTTATTGTATTACATTTTCCATAGCAAAGATTCTACTGGCAAGTATTTCTTTATTTTCCATTTCTACAGTGTTCTTGAGCATAAGAAGAAACGCTGAACTTCAAAGAGCCCTTATCAGCGCCAGAGAGTGGCCCCATAATAGCCTGCATGCATCTGTGATTACTCAATGGCAATCAGCAGGCCCTAGACACTGAGCAGCATCAGAGACAGCTGATGGCAATGCCACTTCCACTCTATAACCAGGACAGAAGTGAGAGATACAAAGGTCAATCCGCTCCCGTCCTCCACCGCACAGGCACCCCTTACTCCTGCAGAAAAAACTGCGGTCATTAACTGAAACTCCTGCAGCCACCCACAGCCATGCCCTCACGTGTAGCAGCCCACACCTTCCTTTTCCTGGGATCATCTTTTGTGCTAGCAAATTCAAAACCAAAGAAAGAAAGCAAAGAGTGAAAACTGATCCTCAAATTTGAGCAGGGTCTAGAGGAATCTTCACCCATTTCCTGAACACTGCTTTAATCCAACCAAAAAAGTTTGCATAGGAGACGTTTTCATTATTAGTGCCTGACTACACTTCAGAGCTGTTGAGGATCTGACCTGCGAGGCCCTGTACTGATCATCATGCTCAGATGGGTCATTACAGAGACGGCGATGGTAATAGCGGCTGCCTGGTAGACAACAATATAATTTGAATACTTGAAACTTTCATCAGTTCCTTTCTAGTGCCTCAGACAGTGAGCGGATCCTCTTCCAGAATGTTAATATGCCTCGTCTCCTGCGAATGTACCATCCCAGCCACAGACAGTTGGGTGAAAAACTAAAGCATCTGTCCAAGTACAGCAGCTCCCAGCTCCCTACCCTGGAAATGTGCCTACAGCCTTATGTTTGATGAAGAATGGTGGATGCACCCAGAGTTTGGCTCTAATCACAGCACCAAGGGGGAGGAAACAAACATTTGTTAGTAGCTAGAATAGAGCCAGTAGCAAATTAAGCATAGGGAATAAGAGACGTAGCATTCCTGTAGGACTGTACTGTTAGAAGCAGGAGACACCTTTATTAGTATTAGTATTAGTATTATTAGTACTAGTATTTTGTAAAGAGTCTCACTACGCAATGGGAACTCATAGTGATCCTCCTGCCATAAGCCTCCCCAGCACTGGCATTACAGGCGCATCTTTGGACTTGGTCACATCAGTGCCTCAGGGGGCAGGGTCAGTGCAGCATGTGGACTGAGGATTGAATCCTGCTCCCTGTGCTTGCCTAAGCACTTAGTCCACTGAGCTCTCTCAGGAGTCCCAGGAGACACCTTGTGTTGAGACACAAGGCCCCTTTTTCTCCATTGTGGTCAGACATGCCGCATTGTGAAGAAGTCCCTTTTTTTTTTGAGCCACAACGAAGGTGACCTCTTGTTTAAATTCTTCACATAGCCTCAACCTAGATGTCACCAATACTCTTTAAAGCCCACGCTTGATTGTACAAGTTAGATAGAAATTCCACCCTGTTCCCATAGCCACCAATGTTAAAATAATAGTTCTTTTTTTGTTTGGGAAGGGTAGTGAATTTCAAGAGTTGGCATAAAAGTTCTGACTCATTTGTTAGTAAGAATTTAAAGTTGCTGAAAAAGCTAAATTCTGGAACACTCACATTTCTAAATGAGTATATTTAATGCAGATGTGTAATTAAGTAACTATAAGAAGAATGTTTACATCTATTTAACAAAGCTTGAGCTCCATTTTAAAGCTGTACTTTACCTAGATTACATTTAGCTTTCAAAATAACATATTGTGTTTATGTATTGAAAGTCTCTGGCAAAATATTTTCCAAATAGGCTCATCTAAACTGTACCATCACTAGCACAGAAACTGTTTCTCTATATGTATGTAATATAAAATTGTGAAATAACCCTTTGAGGTAACAGATTTCTAGGCCTCAAGCAATTTATGGGTCCGCTAATATTTAGAGCATACTTTGCTGGTTTAAAATGTACCAAACAGATTATGATAACTGGATAAAACTTTTTGTCCTACCAAAATTAATTTTATGGTTAAATTAGTAAATTAAAAGGAAGAACCTGAAGGTCCAGAGCTGCTGAATGTTTTTGATTAATTGATTACTGATATCCCTAGCAACACTTACAGTCAATTGTTTTCTTGCTCCAACTATTCTACTAAGTTATATGCATATTTTCTACCAAGCAAAAGTTGCTATTATTGTGGTAAATATACTGAAGTCCTATTTATCTTGAGCAATAGTGACCTACTGCTTTATTTCTTGAACTCTTTAACTGCTAGTTTATCTCAAGCAAATCGAGCAACAATGTTCTTATCAAGATTCTTTTAAGATTCATATTCAAGGTACAATATGGGAAAATGAATCTGCATCAGCCAAAATCTCATCTCATATAAAAATAAATGCCAGCAGAATGCTTTGGCATTTTTACCAAGATGGTGACATCGTTTTTTAAGACTATCAATGTACTTCTTCATAATTTATGAAAGTGGAAGTAATTGGTATTTCAAATTGTAGCTAACCTGGAAGCTGGGGACATATTCGCTGTCAAGTTGATTTGAAAATCTGAAAGAGAACTACATGTTCTAAAAATCAAGGGAAGATATAGACAGTGAAGATCAGCTTTGAATGTGATTTTACATTTTCTGAATAAATATTGTTTTACTGAGTAAGTACTCTGAAATAAGCTAAAATGAAGAATAAGAACAATGATTTTAACAACATTTGTTTCATTGCTATTTTGATTACTTTTACATTTGAAGAATGAATCAAATTCATTGAATTTTTGTCCTGGTTCCACCTTGTGTGTGACATAATCAGTCTCTGACTCACAGGAGTAAATTTGATACTGAAGCTGGAGTTTCCACTCCTTCATGTATCAGTCTTTAACTGTGACATCCCATGTGCTTGAAGATTAAATGATATATTGCAACTCAGAAGTGGAATTTGCATAATCTTTTGTTGTTGAATATACATAGCCTCCTCAGTAATAGAACAGGACACCACATGTGTCTTTTAGACAAAGAAGCAGTCTCCTTTGGGGACATGCCATGGTCCCTGGCCTGGTACACAGGTGCCTAGGACAGAGGACCCACCTGCTACAGGTCCTTCTTGCATCAATGTGGATGGGGGAACTAACTACCAGGAGTGGGGCAGGAGGGATATGGGGCAAGCAGCAGCATGACAATCTGTGAGTGCTGGCGGTGGATAGTCATTGGTTATGTAAACTTGTCCAGACTGTGGTGAGAGAGCAAGACCTGGACCAGCTCTTGGCAGCCCTACCCCAAGGGCCTTTTCCTTGAAAGCCTATAAATACTGTTCCATCTGTACCACAACTAGATATCTTGGCATTTATTCTTCTTCCTTCATTTGTAATGTGAATAATGCTTCATAAATGGGCTTTTCCAGAATTGTTTCCTTATACACTGTACTGAATTCCAGTAGGCACACACCTCAGAGTTGTTAATTAAAAGGGCCCACTGGTATAAACAAACACATATGCTGCTGATTAGCCACCCTTTAGGGGCCAGCAGTGGAGCCTCCTGCTAGGTGGCTGTTAATTGTTGTCCAAAATTTTAACAGGAACTGTCTAATGATGCTGTCTGGCCCCAGCCATCTGGCCCTCAGAGTTCACTTGCCAGGAAAGAGCCAGCCTTTAGAGACAGAGCAGTGTGTCCTAGAAGAAAGGTCTGCTTTCGGGTCTAACCTAGCCACCCACGAGTGCACAGAAGAACTGGTCTACCTTGTTCACAGGACAACTCTACATTTAATCTAAATAGTCCTTTACATAGATTCTGATGTAAACTGTTTCGATGCTAGCTACATTCTGGATGGTTTTGTTTCTCATGCATAAACAATATGAAACCAAACTGGGAACTGTTGATGATGTGTAATACAGCTTTAGTTCTAGTCAATGGGAACACTAACAATTGGCGTTCATGACTCTTGGCTCATGACAGGAAGGGATGTCCTGCTTTATCCTCCCAGGGATGTTCCAGGAAATAGGTGGTTTTGGTTATCTTTTTCTTGTTGCTGAGGCCAAATACCTGATACCCAAAACTAAGAAAGGAAAAGGTTAAAATTTCGCTCAGTATATGGAAGTATCAGTCTGTAATCAGCTGGCTCCAAGGCAGGGTAGCGTGGCACAGGGTCAGCAGTTCAAGGAGGCAGAGGACAGCAAAGGCAGCAAAGAGCACAGTGGGGAGAGCAAGTCTGCTGTCTTTGCTTCCACTGCATGCAGGCTGCCACCCTCTAGGGTGGCTGTGGCGCTCACACCCCATGGCCTCCTTTTGCTCAGAATGAGGGTGTTTACACAGTGAGCTCCCGGCCTCCCTGCCGAGCAGCTCAGTTACATCCTAAACCTCTCACTTTGACATGGTGCATCAACCACCACAGAAGGCCAGGTGTGAGTGCCATACTCAGGTATTCCAACAGCAGGCCTGGAGATTCCTGTTCTCATTCATGTCTGAATGTCACACTCCTCTTTTGGTTCTCACTATGACACCGTCACATCTCTGCTGAGTGTTGGATAGCAGGAGCGACAGACGGGAAAGAAGCTAAACTAGAAGTATGGTCATTGATGGAGAGGCATTGGTTTACCAAAAAATATGACCACTCTGGTTCTTTTATTTCCCACACAGACACAGGTCTGACCTGGGGGAAGAAGTCTTTCACCTCAAGGTGCTTGGGGATGGATTTTTGGGGTGTAACCATGTGCTAAGGAGAAAAAGATAACTGGTGCAGGGAGCTTGCTCATGGGAAATGGGAAGAGTTTGGACACCAAGCAAAAATGTTAGCTAAGCAATGGAAATGGGAACTACCAAGGGGAGGGCCTTGGCACTGGAGACCTTTCGTGTGGCAGGGAAAAATACCTACAATGCTAACACCTTCAGGAGGAGAGTTCTGTCTGGCTTATAGATTTGCAGGTGTTCAGTCCCCAGGCATATGGTTCCAACTCAGAAAAAACAGGGGGGCAAGGGCCTGGTGGAGGAGAGCTGCTTGCTGAGGGCAGCTTTGGGGGAGAACGAACGTCCCCAAGACAGTAGGCATGTCCCCCCCAGCAGTGCATTTGGCTCTGAGCCCATTGCTGGATGGATCCACTGAGGGGTGCTGTGGCCCTGATATCCAGTCATCTTCTAAAAGCCCAGCTCCAAAGACATGACTTCTGAGGACAACCATGAGGGCTTCTTATGGATTGCATTGGCTTTCACTAAGTAGATTTCTTTTCTTTCTAAAGTTTTACATTATCCTCATCCGTTTTATCCCAAATAGTCTGTTTTACATATAGGGCTTTGATGAATTGCTGAAGGGTGCTGAATAGAGTACTGCACAGGGCCCTGTTCAGCTTCCTGAGCCCCGGATCTTGGATGAGTAGAGGGATCCCTCAAAGGGTGGATGCCGTGATGAGAGGCGCTAGCTCCCCACAGCCAACTTCAGGAGATGCGGGTCTGCTTTGCAGTGAAAGTGCCCTGTACCTGGTGGCAGTCGGAGAGATAAATTCTCTCAAGTGTTTTAGTAACAAATTATAAAATGTCAAAAGAATCTTTTGTGCTTGGGAATTTGTTTCACTCTTTTGTCTTCCACGGCTGTTGGAACCAGATCTAAAGATTGAGTGGGAAATGGATGTTACACAGAGCTACCTACCACGCTGTTCTAGAACTGTCTCCACCCCCAGACATCATCAGAACACCTTATACTTGGAGAGTTAAACATTTCTTTCTAGATAGAACAGAAAAATCAAAGAAAAAAAGGAACAAACATGCACTCGGGTGAGGAACCTCTAGCCTGGCCCAGACATGCCTAGGTACCGGCCAATAGAGAGTCCCTCTGTCTTCTGAGCGGCGTAGGAGCCATCCTCTTAGAAGGCAATGGAGCCGGTCCCCCACCTCCATTCATTTCTGAGATTCTTGGTGATTTTCAGTTCCACATAAATGTTACGATTTATTCTTGGTATTTTAGCCTTGTCAACAGTATAGAAACACAAAAAAAAAAACTGTCTGAGTGTAGAATTATTGCCAGATATTTATTTATTTAATATATCTACTTCATAAATTCCCATGAGAAAACTGTCATCTCAATTCAGTTTTGAAAATTATTTTTGTCTGAAGTTGTAGCTTAACAAGTGTGTTTGGAAAAATCTGAAAATTGATGCTATCTGTCAATCTTCAGGGAATAATTCCAATAGACAAAGAAGTATTACCTCACAGATTGATATTAACTTATGCTGGGCTGGGGAATTAGCTCTGTATTCTAAGCAGCTGCCTGCCTGGCAGCCACAAGGACCTGAATTTGATCCCTGACACTGCATGCCAACCCCAGAATCCTGGCTGTATCCTGCAGGCCACTGAAACAGGGTGTGGTGCCGCATGCTTGTAATCCCATTGCTGGGGAGGCTGAGACAAGAGGATCACCATGATCCTGTATCAAATAAATAAATAAATAAATAAATAAATAAACAAACAAACAAACAAACACAGTTAAAAACTAAAAAAAAAACCATTAGCTTATGTTTCATTTACATATTCAATGATAAGTACTTACTTTAAAGAGAAATAAGCAAACACATTAAGATGATAGAAGAAACTTCCTCGAATCAGTATTTTTTTTTTTTAGTAAGTAAAAAAATTATTAATACAACTTGCCAGGTACTCCATGGTAGATTCCAGTTGTTCTTTGGATTTTTATGTTTTTACTTTAATTGAAGTAAAATGCACAGGAATTTCACTGTTTAACAGATTTTGAAGTCTACAACACAGTGGTTTTTAGTACATTTTCAACATAGCCACTATCTAGTTTTCATCATATTTTCACCTCTTTATAAAGAAACTCTCTGCACTAAGGCATTGTGCCTATTGCATGCCCTTGCCTACTTTCTGAGGAGCCCTACTCTGTTTTCTGTCTCTGTGGCTCTCCGTTTTCTGGGCGCTTCGAGCCAGTGAGCCTCTGGCTTACCAAAGCGTTCCCTTCTGGGAGAATGCTCGCATGACAGATTTGCCTGTAATCTGAGCAAGCGAGTCTCACACAGCGCACCTGCGAACCTCAGAGTACAGCTGGGAAAGCGAGCGACTTCAGTGTGCGTTAAGTAGAATGATTGCCACATCAACACATACATGCACACACACACACACACACACACACACATGCTCACTGTTTCCCTCTGAGCACACTGAGTTCAAAGCCCATCCATACTGCACTGCATCAACCCTTCACTTGGACCGCGATGTCCGGTTGCTCAAGTACTTCGCCTTGCGGGCAGCTGCTCAAGGCAGGACGCTGCCCCCGCACTGCTGGCGGCACGGCCCACTGTCTCGGTGCTCGCCCGTCACAAGCCCCTGGTGGCACGGTGTGCATACGGGCTGCTTCCGCTTTAGCCAGGGTCGATGCTGCTGTTGTGTGCCTCCGTGTACAGGTTTCCCGCTTGTCATCAGGGATCCTGTGTGCGCACTGGGTACATCGTGCAGCTGGATCGTAAGAGCAGTCTATGGAACATTTGGAGAAACCTCAAAGCTGTTTTCTACTTTTCGTATTCTTTTATATCTGACCAGTGTTGTGCAGTGGAGCAGTTCTGGTTTCCTCACAACGTTGCTAACACTTGCTGTTTTCCAGTTTTATTTTTCCCATAGCCATCCCAGTGCATGTGACAACCACCTCATTGTGGATCTTGTTTTTCCATAATAATTTATGATGCTGTTGAGAATATTTTTCTATGCTTTCTGGTTTTATGTGCACCCTATATAAAGAAATATATACATTCAAATTCTTTGTTAAATGTATTTGGTACAGGGTCTCACTCCACAGTTTGCGTGCCTACTGATCCTCCTGTTTTCAGCCTACCAAGAACTGGGATTACAGGTGTGCACCTCCATACTCAGTCTTAGTGGCCAGCTCAGTGCACCCTAGGGCAGGGCTGGCATGGTTTGCGGTGCCATGGATAGCACCCCAGACCTTATGCTTGCTTAAGTAGACACTAAGTCCACTGAGCTACCTTCCTGGCCATTCAAATTCTTTTTAAAATTTTATTTGTATTTGTTGACTTGTACAATTATTTACACACTCTGTCACTTGGCATTTCTAAGATGTGACCTGTACATGTGCTCCCTCTCTGTGAGCTCTTGTGACTTTCTTGAGAAAGTTACTTTGGAAACACAAATATTTTAAATTTGACAAAATCAATTGTATCTTTTCTCTTTTATTGGTTGTATGTTTGGCATTATATTTAATGAAAAATTAAAGAGATTTATACCTTTTTTCTTCAATGGATTGAATAAAATATTCATACAGCATTTTTTTGCTACGTCATATGCCTCATGAGTCCAAATTCATCCTAATACCCTTTGTTGAGAAGATAGTTGTTTCCTCATTGATTGATCTTTTCACTATTATTATTATTATTATTTACATAGTGCCCACTTTCATTTTGAATTTAATAATTTGTATCTACTTTCGTTTATTCTGGGTCAGTCAATACATAAATCATGTTTTGGTGATCTTTTCAAATAACTAATGTTTTCTATTGTTGGTCCTCTATATTGATTTTTAATTATTTATTTTAGTTATCTAGTTATCTCCACTAGTACACCCAGTTTTTTTGTTTGTTTGTT
>PVKN010010435.1:0-22648 GCA_004027915.1 Capromys pilorides
TCTTTTTTTTTTTTTTTTTTTAAGATTCTATAGTATAAAATCCTCAGAAGGCAAGGATCCTAACAGTGAGCACTTGCACTCTGTAGACTCAATGTACAATATGTAGTCTATCACTAAAGGTATCTTCCCATCTACTAGGTAGCACAGTGGCCTAGTTATACCTGCTAGCTCCTGGGAAGATCAAAGTGGGCCAAACTGGTTGAAATAATCTCAATCCAATTTCTGGTATTCTCTCAAAAGAAGTATAACTAATTAATTATAATGGTATAACAATAATTATTAAACAAACTTTTTTGCAGTGCTGGAGATCAGGACTGCAGGCATGTGACCCAAGTGTTGTACTACTGAGCTAAACCCAGCCGACAATGATGTTGTGATAATCCTAACTGTGCCATGGTGCTTGAGGAAGTTCACAGAACTTCTCCACATATACTAACTGGAAAGATTTAAAAATCCTCAATGCTCAGACTTCCAGAAAAGAAATAAAAAGGAGCAAATTCATGTAGAAAAATGCCCTGAACAGGTGACAAGGTAGCAAGCAGAAGCAAGGGTCACTTGCTGCCATACCTCCATGGTATAGTTGGTATGCTTGTTGTCGAAGACCAGTGCCTCCTGGATGAGCTGGTGGTCTCCTTCCAGCTTGTCAATGTTGTTTTTGTAGTTAATGATGTTGTGCTCATACTGCTTCAGCTGATTCATCTGGTCCTCCAGGGCCCCTGTGATCTGGATGGAACTCCGGGCAATCTCCTGAGGGAGGTAAGGGAGCACATTCAGACAAAGTGAGTGGCCCCTGAGGCAGCTCCTTGAGAGTCACCAGTCCTGACTACATCAGAGGCCACATCCCGCAGCAGGCCAGGCCACTGACTGCTTCCTGCCAGGATGGGAAACTGGCAGGATCACTAGGTGGAACAAGTTCTAGTTCTGGTCTGTTAGAAAAAACAAAAATGGGAAAAAGCAAAGTTCCAAAGCACAGAAGAGGGGGTTAAGGAATGTATCCTGTCCGACTTCTTATGGACAGGAAAACACCCTCAGGTACCCCTGTGCTAGAGCCAGTAGCAAGAAGTCAGGAGCAAGATGGAGCTGCCAGACAGATGTAAGACCTCCATCACTTATTTCAGCAGAATTTCTTATAATCTTCTGTTTTATCCCCTTTGTGGAAAGAGTTTTATCTCCATGAAGGAGTTGGAGAGATAGAAATGCCTCCTGCTTATTCTTATTAATAGGACCTCAGAGACATTCAAAGACCACCATTCCTAGGAGGCTCTAGAAGTGCACAGTGACTCTGCTGGGTTCCTTAGGAATAGGTGGCTTAAAATTACCTCCTACAGACCAAAAAGTAAGAAAGAATCTTGCTACTTTTTTTCTTTTCTCTTCTTTTCCTTTCTTTCCCCTTCCTTCCTTCCATCCATCTATTGGTCCTTCTTTCCTTCTTTCCTTCCCTCCTCTCTTCCTTTGAAACAAGGTCATTCTCCACATATTTGAGATTGACCTTGAAATCACTACGTAGAATAGGTTGGCCTTGAACTCACAAAGATCCCCTGCTTCAGCCTCTTGAGTTCTGGGATTACAGGCATGTACCATTATGCCTGACTAGTCATTGTTTTTAACAACAAAATACACAGATGTCCGCAAGAATACTTTGTCTACTCTGCCACATACTTTAGCATGTCCCTCCAAGCCCACTGAGCAGTGCCCAGTCATGACAAGCTGGAAGCTGATAAGATAAAGCCCAGAGTGACAGCAGGATGAGTGGGGTGAAGGAGGTGTTCAGCTAAAGGACTGTCTCCAAGGCCGCAAATGTGTAGGCGAGAAAGGGCATGACCTACCTCCATCTTGTTCTGGATCCAGGGCCCGATGGCATTGGCCTGTGCAGCAAACTGCCGCCTTAGGCGCTCATTAGTGTGCTGGCGAGCCAGCTCCTCCTGCAGAGACTGATCCCGGATGGGCACCAGCTGCTTCACCTGTCAAGGGCCCAAGGACAACACAGGTGAGAGGCCAGCTCTGGTCTCATAGGAACGACCACAGGAACAATGTTCAAGGGGTGAAGGCAAGGGTGGAGAGAGAGGGGGAAAGAGAGCAAGGCAGGGAAGGAGGGAATAAGGTCAGAAGAGGCAGGCATTCAGAGTTCCTACTCTGGGGACTAGCTTTGATTGCCACCTTGCACCATCAAGCACCAGCACCTGCTGAATGGCTATTTAAGAGCCTGCATCAGGGATATTGGCCTGCATCTCTCCAGCCAGGAGCTCTCTTTGAAGTACCAACTGCATGGGGCCCAGGTATGGAGTGCAGATTTGTGAACTTGGATGAAGGGAGACTGACAACGTCCAGCCCTGCTGACTGAAAGCTGGTGCTTACTTTGAGCATGAATGTGGCAGCATTTATGACCAAACGGTAGGACTGAGAGCACCTGCGTATGCTTTGGTGGGCCCTTGGCCAATCATTGCCCAGCTGCTGTGCAACATCATGTGTGGGCAGCTCTTCAAGGTTGGAGGCAGCTGTTAGATCTCGCTTTCAATAACAAGGGATCTGCGTTATCATCTCCTGACTTTTAAATATTTTAATTAATACAATTTCAATACAACCTGTTTCTTTCATCATCTTACATATTTTTATGAATTTCCAAACATAATTATTTGAAAGAGTCCATGAGCAAACCCTGCTGGGTTCACGATGAGGATTCCTGTGCAGCGCTGGGCCACAGCAGAGCTTGGCATCTGGTCTCATACATTCTGCTCTATATGTGAATTATATGTTAATGCTTTTCTTCAGCTCTCCATCAACAGACAGAAATAGGCACTATGGAAATACTGTTGGTGTTATCTACAAACCTGCTGCTACATTATTCAGTGCTTCTTGTGTAAAAGTCTAATTTGCTCTATAACTTACTGAAGGGAGAAATATTTGTCTCACTTTAAGAAATAACATATTTCTACCCTCCCTTCACAAGGAAACTACTTAGCTCAACACATTTCCCTTTTTAGTTGGATCACTGAGAAGGCCACTGAGGTGGGCTGGCAAGGTAGCTAGAGATAGCTCAGCAGACTAAGCACCTGCTTAGGCAAGTGCAGGGACTGGGGTTTGATCCCTGGCACCACATGCCACTGCAGCTCTGCCCCTGGGTGCTGAGCAGCTGCACAGACCCTGTGTGGTGATGCACGCCTGTAACTCCAGCACTGAGGAGGCTGAAAACAGGAAGATCACAAGAAGTCCAAGCTGCATAGTGAGACCCTGTACCAGATACATTTAAAAATAGTAATGATGATAGATAGATAGATAGATAGATAGATAGATAGATAGACAGACAGACAGACAGATAACCATAGGTACTTCCAAAGCTTTCCTGAAGCATCTAACTAGTGTTTCTGAGATGGACAGGATCCTTGTTTCAAACTTTTTTTTTTTTTTTTTTCCATTACGCATTGTATATAACTTGTTCGTTAGGTGTGACTTTATAGAGAGCCTCCTCAAATCCATGTAGTGGGCTTATTCTTCATATCATCCATGTATTAGCCTACTGAGAGGACTAACTGCATTATAATTTAAATCATGAAAATAAATTTGTCTTAAAATGAGGCAGGGCTTAGATGGTCCCACTGTGAATATAATTAGAAGCCAGCAAAAGTTAGTGGAAATACTTTGGTTCCTCAGATATAATTTTCCACATAATTTTTCTACATTTGAAGTTAATACACATTTGGGGCACGTCTATTTCATATTCTAAAAACTCTTTAATAAAATACTTTCGGCAAGCTGATTCCACCAAATATTCAGTTGAGATTTTTAGAAAGGGCTTCCCTTAGAGTTTTAGTATTATAACATGTATTGATTTTGCCAAAATTTTTGTAAGATTTTCCTTAAAGAAAAGATTCTTCACTTTCCCCACAAAATATCAAAATGGCTGGATAGCATTTAACACTTACACATAGTTTACCTATGAAATGTAGGGTGAATAGAAATCCTAATGATGATGCCATGGCAGGCAGCCACCCTAAGTCTCCAAGGTATCTGTCTTACCCCAGACTCTGGCTTCAAGGTTGCCTCCCTCCTACCCACCTGGCCTCTGATGCCCACCTTGTCCCACCTGGTGCGAAGCTCATCCATGGTAACGGTGCTGTACGGGTTGCTGGAGCTGATCCTGATGCTGTAGCTCTGAATCACCTTCTCTACCTCGTTCTGGATGGCAGCAATGGACTGCCGCTCCCCGTCTGCCTCGGGCAGTGTGGCCTTGAACTGCTCATGGGCAGTGATGAGACTCTGGCAGGGAACAAGATGAAAAATGGATCTGACTTTAGCTCATTTTACAGGCTTTGCTGCTCCCTCTGCACCCATGTTAATGTGTTTATAATTGGAGGGATCTTTGGAGTAAAACAGGTCCAGATGTTTTAGAAAAAGTATCTGGTGTTCAGAAGTCAAATTCCTTTAAGATGAAAGAATCATTCGCTCTTCAAAAACTAAGTTACTTTTTAAAAATTATGTTTGACTTCATTATTTCTAGTCCCCAGCTATTGTATAGGTCAGCTGCCCTTTCTAATGACCAGTTTTTTCTTTTGAAGACTTACAGAAGAATCTACAGTTTTCTGCCTTAATCATATCTCAAAACAACCAGGAAAAAAATCTCTACTCCTCAGAAAGAAAAGGTCACCGAAACCAGCTCTTTACCAGAGGCTCTACACAACCTTCATTTATCAAACCTGTTGTTTCAACCTAAAGCAGGAGGATTACTGAGAGTTGGAGGCCCCCCTAAGCTGCATAGTGAGTTCAAAGCCAGCTTGAACTACACAGTGAGACTTTACCTCAAAAGAACAACAACAACATGCTCAGGCTGTCAGCCTGTGTCTTGGAATACATTCAAGAAACACCAAGTGGCCTCTTTCAGATGACAGCTACCATGTGCAAGAAGTACACATGTTGCCTCTCTTTCAAGGCAGTTATGTCTCAGTAAGTCCATGGTAACTTAAAAATATCCTAAACTGAAAGTGAATAGAATACACCTAACCTACCAGACATCACAGTTTAGCAACTTAGCAAACTACACAGGGCCCGTTGTCTCCATTGTGATAATAGGGCTGGCTAGAAGCCGCTGCCACCTAGTACCATGTGAGAGGGAGGACTGTACCTCAACTCAATCATCACTGGGCCAGTTGAAGATCAAACTTCAGAATTTAAAGCATATGTTCTGCTAAACGTGTAATACTTTTGCATGATCACAAAATTAAAAACTTCTAAGGTAAAGTATCTGTGAGAGACATGAGACAGACAGACAGAGATAGAGGATAATCTCTACACAGGAGAAGTACAGGGCCAGGGTCCAATTACCTGGATCTCCTCAATGCTATGGACAATAAACATGTCCTGCAGGTCCTCCATAGCACCTTCCATCCAGTTGTTAAAGGGAGCAGCTCTCTTTGCAAACTCCAAGTGCAGTTGATCAATGGTTTCTAGCAACTTTTCAGTCCTCTGAAGATTATTTAAATAGAAGCAAGCATCATCATAGATTAAATATTAAAAATGTTTTTGATGTACAAATGTAAATATTATGTATTATAGAAAAAATGTTATCTCATGTTTGTCCTGTGTCTACAAAAGATTAAATAATACTCAAACAGGTGGTGCTCTAGGGTCTCTAAGAGACTTTCTGAATCAAAGAAAGATTTAATAACATCCAGCACAGAGTTGCTTTTAAAGCCCTTGCTGTACTCTGTGTTACTTTTTAGAAAGTTGAGAATTCACACAGGTGCACAATGTTTTGCTTTTGGCTAAAGCAGAATTTTATAAATTAATGGACCTGGTTCCCTGTGTCAGGAAGAAAGTCAGGACATCTCCTGACTTACATAGTCAACAGTATGCAAGGTGCATGCCATTCCCAAAGAGAACATGTGCAGTGGGCAGGGAAGGTGTGTTCTCAGAGAGAAGAGGAGGAATGAGAATGATGCAGAACGCAAAAACTGGGGGCAGAGGCGAGAGAGGTTGGTGGCTTTGTTCTGTAACTTTTCCATAAACATACTTCTGAATCAAAAACAAATCAAGAGTCATAGAGTGACTTGTCAAGAGTGACAAGATTATGACATAAGCCTATTTTGTGCCTAACAGTAATTACAGTGAATCACTGTGTGACCCAGGGCTCCTCTTGCCTCTCTGTATATACGAAAGCACAAGACTTGAAGCAAGAGAGAGCAACACGTGCTGCTCCACATGGTAGAGCCAGAGATAAACAGGGAAAGCATCCTGTGCCCCAAATCTGCCACAGTCATTAAATATTAAAAAGGTTTTTTTGTTTTGTTTTTGTTTTTGTATTTTTTAAGGAAGGGACTACAGAGTGTTCAGGGTCTCACTACTAAATTGGACCTGTAGTGATCTGCCTGTTTACAGCCTCCCAAGAGCTGGGATTACAGGCATGCACCACCACATCCAGTCTCAATTGCCCTCTCAGCATGCCCTGGGGGTGAAGCTGGCACAGTAAGCCCAGGGATCAAACCCCTGGCCCCTATGAATGCTTGCGGGCCCTTTAATCCACTAAGCTATCTGGCCAGCCCTAAATATAAAAAAAGCTTTTGATGTACAAATGTAAATATGCATTCCAGAAAAAGTGTTAGCTGATGTTTAGCACATGTCTAAAAAGATTGTCTAATGCTCAAACATGTGGGGCTCATTTAAAAATGAATTAACTCATTTTTCTTTTCCCCTCCTGCTCTAAAATGCCTGCCCTTTCTTTCCTCTCTCAACATTCTTATTCTCTAGGCAGATTTGTAACAGCCAACTGGCAACTAGCAAGCTTGATTTCACATATTTTATAGGTTTTTTTCAAAGTCAAGCAGAAATGTTAAAAAATTGGTCAACTGTTTTTCTTCATGTCACACTAGTCTTTTTTAAAAATTTGTGTTAGTGTATGTTTGTGGTACATAATGATTACATTTGCCGTGGAAAGTGGTACTGGTACCAACGTATGTTCATTCTCTTTTCACTCCCTTCCCTTCTCCCCTTTCCCTCTCCTTCAACTCTGGGGTCCTCTTCCCTTTCACAAACAGATCTATTTCCCTGTTTGCTATTAGCTGTCTTCATTTTGCTCTTCAGGATTGCTTTATAAAAAATTATGGAATATTTAAGTTTGTGTGCCTGATTTACGGCATTTATCATTTGTCTTTATGATAAAAGAGAGTTCGGTAAAGTTAGACCCAATTATCAACTGTCATTTGCTTAAATCTTAAAGCCAATCTAGCCTGACTCTGTTTCACATCGGTTTTTCTTTCCTTCATTTCTCCCCCCATTTCCCCTTTTAATCTCCTTTGATTTTTCCTAATTTCCTGATTCAGTTGATTTATATGCATAAAAGAATTTCTGAAAAATCACGGTAATTACTACTGGACACAGAGTGGGTTTATATTAAAATCTCATCAAACTTCAAGTTTTTAAAATCCAAGGACATTTCACTGCTGTATGAATAAGTTATAGCACAAAGCCACCAACCTCCCATGTCCCCCTACCTCTTATTTTTTATATTTACTGACAGTGTTCTGTATATACAAGAGCATGGAGAGACAGCCTCAGTGACTTAAAGATACTTCATTAAAGATCTCATCAATAAGTGGCTTCATAAATAAGCTAATGGGTGGCTTCCAGACATCACCTCCAAAGCCTCTCTCCTCTTCTGTGTGAGTGTCCCCAATCTGTCCCACTGGTCACAAATCTTCTGACACCGATCATTAACATTCACTGCATCATGATAGTCCAGTTCACTAAGAAAAAGTAAAAAAGAAAAAGATTAACTTACCCAGGTGATATGAGGGCAAATGACTGAATAGGGAAGTTTTAAAAACCAGAAAACTGGCAATGGGTTTTGTTAATACTGCCATTATAAGCATTATCACTTGGGTAAATGACAAGAAGAGTAAGTAAAACTTATGCCTGGACTAGCTTCCTCTTACCTGGTTTTCTTGGTGAGGACCCCCAAGAGCCTGATTGTAAAATGAAAACTATAAGTGAAGCCAACCATCTGACTTGTTGACAGTCCTGCAGCTACAGTGACTGGAACGCCAGAATGAGTAAAAGGGCAGAATCAAGGCTTGCACTGCCTTGGGTCGTTGGCCCCTCTTAGAAGGCACGAAACCTGACACCAAAAGGAACAATCCTGTAGTGGGGTGCTATGACTTTATCTAACACACAGGAGGACAGAGCCTCCCACTTAGGGACAGTAAGGTTCTGGTTTGGCTTGTGCTGCTAGTGTGACAGAAAAAACAAAATGACTTCTTGTTGAGTGCTTATTTTTCCTTGCCAGTTGCATTTATGCAGCCAATCTGAGGTCCTGCTGAGTTGGGTGAATTGGAAATTATCACTAAAGAAATGCTCAGCTAGAGGGTCAACCTCCCATCAGGGATAACAGGTTGAATCCTGTACAAAACAAAATCACTCTTTCAGTTAAGATGAAAGGGAAGAGACTTCACGTATGATCCAGGATGAGACAACTTTCTGGAAGTCCTCACAATGAGGCTTGAATTTCTTTCTTTGTTTCCATTTTAATTCAGGACAGTGGTCACTAACAGCTTTTTTTGCCCCTGAAACAATATTAACTCATGCTTACTGACTTTATTGCACATGGTTGTTGTCTGACTGTTTTTCAGTGTTCTTCTAGAGCATTCCAACAAAGACAGAGTTCACTATCACCTTCTAAGAGCTTGTACTAGTCTCAAAAGCAAGCAGCAACTATCTACAAATACTTACATCTGACTGCGGCTAAGACTCTTTTTTTTTGGTCTTTTTGAGACAGGGTCTTGCTATCCAGTTCAGACTGACCTTGAGCTCACTTTTGTAGCCCAGGCTGGTCTTGAACTCACACTGATCCTCCTGCCTCAGCCTCCCAAGTGCTGGGATTACAGGCTTGCGCCACCACGCCTGGCTGCGGCTAAGACTCTTTTGCCCATTTGTTATAACCAAAAAAACAACCAATTAAATAAACAAACAAGCAAAAACAAATCATATCCGTAGTTCACAAATGCTAAATACAAAACAGAATGCCAATGGCTCTTCAAAATGTAAATCTGAAAAAAAAAGAAAACAGAGACAAAACCTTAAGGATCCTTCTACTGACTCATAGTGGAGACACCAAGGGCTTGCTTCCCCTCTAACATTATCTTTATGGTTTCCTTCTTCTCACTGACTCATAAATATGGTGTGAAGTTAGGGTTTACATAATATTACTATGTTCTTTGAGAACAGAACAAAAAGCCTAACTTCTTGTTTTCAGACAAAAAAAAAAAAAGGAAAAGAATGTTATTAACAGTACGTGGGTCACAGACTTAAATTCAGCATGTGGTTCATCTCAATAATATGAAGAAATAGGTACCCAGGACATAGGAATAATCACAATTATATAAAATTATTGCTTAAATTTTATGGCCTACATTTAAAACTGTTCCAAATCACTTGTGAGGGCCATTAAAAAGCACTAAATAGCTTGAATTCCTTTTCATTCCCATAGTTTATTGGTGAATAACTGTTAGTGAACAATCAAGAGCCAGCACGCAAGAAGCTGATAAACAGGACTACATAAAGGCCACAAATGTAGGATACAAATTGGATGTGAAGGTCACATATAACTAACAGCGTGTATAAGCAAGTTTGCCTATACGGAGTGCAAACGGGATATTCTTCACAGGCCTTGTCAATGAAGGACTTTGCTCTAGTTAAGGGTGAGGAAAACTGGGCTTTCTAGAATATAACATCTTGAAATAAATTTTAACAATTTACTTTTTAAAGTTATGAGTATTCCTTAGGCTCCAAAAATTCTGCAAGTATATTGGCAACTATAACGAATAGTTAGGAAGAGCAGGGAGTGAAATTTTATATTTATCAAAAGGGGGCAAAGACCAGCTAGCTCAGAGACACCTGAGCATGGAGGTTGTGTCCCCAATGGCCACCACCCAGGTTCTCAGAGCATAGAACAGGGATGGAGAATGTTTGGGGAATGCTTAGCCAGCTGGGCCTCAACCGATGAACAAGCCAGCCCAGTGCACAGATCAAAACCATCAGAGTACAACAGATAGTAACTTCTGTTTTGGTCTCACTTCCTGCCCTGGCCAGGGTACAGTGGCCTCTCTGACCACCCACATCCCTGCCCCTGCTGATTTGGATTCCTCACTCCTCATGGAGTGGGCTGCCATGCCAGGGCTGCATGATGCTGCATGGCAAGAGGACAGAGACACACGGGCTGGGGGACAACAGGAGTTCTATTACAACTCAAGAACCTGAGCCCAATCTGTTTCTAGAGTTAAGAGAAGCAAGAAGCAGCAGCCAGTTCTGGGCTGTTCTGCTGACTCTGCAAATTGAGTAGGCAAGGGGCAGGCCAGCCACCTTCCCACTCTCCCTGGAATCCCCACAGAGTCCCCAGGGCCTGGTCATCCACACGCACTTGAGCTCCTGTGCAATGGCTGCGATCTGCTCCACTCGGTCCTGGTGTGCAGCCAGGTCACTCTCAAAAGCCTCGTGCTTCCGCAGCAGGGCCCGCACCTCCGTCAGCGACGCTGACTCATAATCCTTCTGCAGCAGGATCTGCTCCTTGCCTGCAAAGGTGGCAGCAAGGGAGTATGAACACCCTGATGTCGCACAGCGGGAGGCTTGTGTGTGCCAGCAAAGTGCTCAGAGAGCACTTGGATTTCAAAGAAGCAAGGGGAGGGGCAGAAAGTGGCAGGAACAAAGGAGCAGGGGAGTATGGGGGTGGCATTCAGGATGTCACCTGCAGCAGACACCCAGCCCTCCAGGTGCTCCCAAGCATGTACATAGATGTGGTGGGGGAGGGGTACTGAGGACATTCCAGAGAGCCAAGCTATACTCTTCATCAGCATGAAACTCAGTTCAGCCAGTAATTATTAGATCCTGAAAGCTACCTGGGATGGTTGGAATAAAACACTCCTGTTCTGACTGCCTATCTAAAGGTTCTGGTCCTGCTCCAAATCTTCCTGTTTGAAAGCAGTATTTTCTGTGGTTAAATGTAACCTATCATTGTCCTGATAAATATTAAACACCCCCCCAACTTATACCTATTTGCCTATAAATATTTGTTTTCCTTCCTCCCTCCTTCCTTCTCAGGGGATTGAACCCAGGCCTTTGCACTGAGCTATACACCTTCCTCTTAAAAATTTTAAGACAGGGCCTCAATAAGTCACTAAGTTATATAGGCTGGGCTTGAGCTTGTGATCCTCCTTCTTCAGGCTCCCAGAACGTTGGGGTTACAGGCTTGTGTCACCACACCCCAGTCATAAATACTTCTTAACTCTAGCAACTGCTGGTGCATAATAACTGGATCTACCTTTATTCCATGACTAATAAATCTTTAGAAATTCAATTCTATAAAGCTGAAAATGGAAAGCAAATGTTCATATGTTTAATGACAACATAAGACTGTAGGATGCTGACTAAAATGCTCACTGTGACCAATATGCCATACCCACATACCAACCTTCCCAAACCAATGTAACTGCTGTATTACAAACACATACTAATAAAAAAAATGGAGAAAAATAAAATGCAATACTGTATCTTCACAAAATCCCTACAAGGGAGTTTTTACTGCTTGTCCCATCTTGAACAGGACACTGGCACACAGAGAGGCTGATGTCTCAAGGGCTCATGGCTGCCACCCCATCTGGCTCCAGCATCTAGGCTCTTCATCACCTTGCTGTACAAAAATCAAAAATCAAGAAAAATGACAAAGGGAACCAAAGAACAAGAGGAAATCTTTTTGGAGGCTCTCAAAATAGATTATGTGATAGGGGGAATATTTTGTTCTCCTGTACCAACAAAAAAGGACCAGTTAGTCCAGCAGAGAGCCAAAAAGTACAACCCTACTATCAAGGCTACAGACATGGGTACATTTCTAAGGCTTGAAAGAAACTGATGAAAGTAATTGAAACAAGAAGTTGGACTTCAGAAAACGAGCCAGTGCCGTTCTTCTTCTAATGAGATCTCCCAATAAGAAGGATGCTGGTGGGCAGAAGCAGGCGGCAGGGCCAAAGCTGTTCAGCCCACACTCAGAGAGCCAACAGGCACTGCAGCCCAACAGAAAGGTGGAAGGAGGCCAGGACTACACAGGCAAGGACAGGAAGAACATGCTTGGGATACCATTTTGTGACAAAATGTTACCAGCTTGTTTAGAAAATTTACTTTCCCACACATTTATAATCCCAGCACTGTGGAAGTCTGAGGCAAGAGAATCGCAAGTTGAAGCCCAGTCTGAGCAACTTAGCAGCTAGGTGAGACCTTGTCTTAGAAACTAAAAATGGGAGCTTGCAGGTTACCTCAGTGGTTTAAGCACCTGTGCGCAATCCCAGTCAGACACCAGGCACACCCACCCTTAAGGCAGCCTGAGCCAGCCATGAGGGGAGGGGTGGACATCTTCTCAACTTGGGCCAGCCAAATAGCTCAGTGGAGGCGCAGGGGCTAGGGGGTTCAATCCCCAGGTCTTCCCTGCTGGCCCTGCCTCACCCCCAAGCACGCTGAGATGGCAACTGAGACTGGGTCTGGTGGAGTACGCCTGTAATCCCAGCGCTTGGGAGGCTGTCAACAGGCAGCTCACTACAAGTCTGGTCTAGTAGTGAGACCCTGAACACCCTGTAGACCTTTCCTAAAATATATTTTTTAAAAAAGTAAGTTCTTTGGGCTGGGGAGATAGCTAGTAGAATAAGTACTTCCCTGACAAGCACAGGGTCCTGAGTTCAATCCCTGGTACCACAAAAAAAGAAAGAAAAAGAAAAGGACCTTGTGATGTAAAGGCCCTGAGTGCAGTTCCCAGTGCTAGGGGGAAAAAAAAAGGAAAGAAGGAAGTGAGGGATGCAGGGAAGAAAGGAGAGAAAAAGGAAGCAGAAAGGGAGGGAGAAGAGAAGGGATGAAGAAAGGGAGGGAGGAAAAAAGGGAGGGAAAAAGGGAGGAAGTAAATACATTTCCCTATTTACTTCTTGAAAAAAATATATCACTGAGACAATAGGGCAGAGAAAGGTTCGGGTACCTGCCAATGGTGTCACAGATGTTGGGGAAAGAGTTAATGATGTGTTGTGGCTGTGCATGGTGCAACTCCAATACTTTAAACACTGAATGTGAGCCCTGCTCCTTACCATAGGCCCACGTCTCATGTGTCGAGGCCTTCTGCCGGAACTTCTCAGCCAGGTGCTCCACACGCTCCAGTCTGCGAATCTCGTTGAGTAGCCATTCCTCATAACCCTTCTCAGCCTGTTCGAGCCGCTGCCAGGCCCCAGCAATATCCTGAAAGGTTATAAGATAAGCAAAGGCACACCTGTGACACATGGTGTTATAGTTTATATATAGATTTTCCCTTTAAAGCCTCATGTGGTCATAGGTGGGGTTTTTCATAGGTGGCTGAGTCTGGGGTGTGTGATCCTGGGCTTTAGTGTATGATGCTGGAATTAAGGCTATGTGATTACTAAATGAGACCACTGATTGGTTTGGCACGGATGTGGGTGTGTATAATGGGAAGGCCTACCCTGAGTATGAATGGCACCAATCAAGGGGTGGGTAGCCTGGAAGGGACAATAAGGAGAGGTGGACTGCTGCTACTGCTGCTGCTTCCTTGTTACTTGTTGTATTCTCCTCAGAGTCCCCCTCTGCCATGCCACCCTGCCCTGGTGCCAGATGACTATGAACTGAAACTTCTACAAACTGTGAGCTTCAAGAAACCTTTCTTCCTTTAATTCTGGGTGCTGTGTATTTTATCTCAGCAACAAAAAAAGTAATTAAGACACAACAAACCTTGGACTTCTATGAATTCTTCAATATGTGTTTGACAGTGTCTTCTTTCTGTGTCATTTCTATCTCTTCCACCACCCAAATTACCAAATGTCTTAATTATTATCACTAGGACCTTTTAAAATAAATTTGTTATTCTCATTAGCTAAGATGACACTTCAGCAGCTGTGGACGAATTATATAGAGTTTAACTTCTCTGGCTACAAGATGATAAAACCTCCCAGTGACTCAAGTCACAATGTTCTTGGTAACTGTGAATCATCCTGTCCTCCAGCTGTCATCAGCTACTTCCTGTGCTTAGTGTGTCCCAGGCATTCATGAGAAAGAGTCAACAGCAGGTTCTTTCCCTGGTTCTCTTCCCCCATGTGGTTTTCTTAAGGATTGGGAGAAAGGAGCAGCAAGTAATTAACCAATAATTCATTTTGGATAACAATAAATGAAGGATCAACAAAATGGGGTCTGGTTATGTGGAAAGCACCCAGGCTGGTTTCAATAGGCAGCAGCTTAGGAAAGACAGGAAGAACCAGCTATGAGACAGGTGGGGAATGGACTCAGGGGCCTGAGGAGGGACACACAGTGTGGGAGATGAGCCATTTTGAGCCAGTGTGGCCACTACATGGTGACCAGGGGTGGGGCAGCAAGAGATGCCACCAGTGAGGCGAGCAGGCCTTGGGGGTAACATTTCAGGAAGGCACAGGAGGATTTCAAGCAAGTGCCTGGCAAGCCCTGACTTACAAAAGATTAAACCACGGCAGAGGCTGTTGTGTGGGGTGTGAATTGCAGGCAGCAAAAAGGAAAGGAAAGTCACTCAAGGGATATCAGCAAGGTCCAAGGAGAGAGAATGAGATCTAGCACAGGGTGACAGAAGTGAAAGAAGGAAGAAAAGCAGAGTTAAGGCCTAATAAGGAAGGAGAGCCAAAGGATTAGATGAAATACTGATCTCAAGGGCCAGGGATGTAGCTCAGCAGAATAAGCGCCTGCCTGGCAAGCTCAAAGTCCCAAGTTTGATCCCTGGCCCATGCCTGCATGTGTGTGTGTGTGTGTGTGTGTGTGTGTGTGTGTACATGCACACGCACGTACACACACAATATTGGATATCAACAAGTGACAGAAAGTGAAGCACAGAAAATGGAACCTGGGATTGGGGCCTTAGCAACTTAGGGACAGTGGTACAATTGATAAGGTAGAAGACTGCAGAAGGCCCACATGTAAGATTTAAAATGCTTTTGAGACATCCAGCCTTAAAGTGTTTCCGAGATGGGCATGTACACACGTCTTCAATCCCAGCCCTCTGGGAGGCTGAAGATGGAAAATTGTAATTTACTAACCAGACTGGGCTTGCAAGACCCTGTCTCAAAATTAAAAATAAAGGGCTGAGGATGTAGCCTGGTGTGAAGGCCCAGTGCCACACACGTCACACTCACACCTACCCTCTACCTACAAAAGCAAAGCTCTTGACATCCACATTTAAAATGTTTTCTGAGACACCTAGATCAATACATGAGCCTGCCTGAGGAGTGTCAGAGCTGGGAGGTGAAATTTGAGAGACCTATGCACTTGGTGCCTGGATGAAGTCACCTGCAGGGTATGAAAATAGAGAACAGCCTCCGCAGGGAGCCAGGGTGCTGCATCCATATAGCAGTGGGCAGGGCTGTGCATAGAGCTGGAGAAGGCCTAGCTAGTGAGGAAGGGCAGGAGTGGGAGGAATTTTCAGGAGGAGGCAACGGGCAAGTGGGCCATAGCTACTGTGCCCAGGAATGTGGAAACAAAAGTGCTAACTAGACTGTCAATGTGGATGCTGCTGATGTTGAAGGGATGTCAGGAGAGGACTCAAACCAGCTCACTGCATTGTGAAGACTTAAAGCCATGAGTGGGAGGAAGTGGAAACTACAAAAGAATTCTTTCTGTGGAAATGAGGAATGGGGCAGTTGCTAAGGCAGCATGGAGTGGTGGGGTTTTAGCAGAGGCTGGAGCAGGGGCTGATTCCATCAAAAGATGAAATGGTGATGTGGGAGGCAAGATGGATGTGGGCTCAGACACTGAGAAGGTAGAAAGGGTCAATGGTAATAACAGCAGAGGGCAAAGTCTCATGATCTAGATGTGCAGAGCACTCTGGAAGAAGAGGGACAAGGTCACAAGAGGGAGCAGGGAGGAACAGCCTTGAAGCTTTTGCTGAAATTCTCCTCTCATGGTCACTGTCTAATGGCTGATCCAAAGGACAACAGGGAGAAAAATATCTAGAATAAAGTTGTGACACAGTCTTACATTCATGTAATGATCAAGATTCAGGAAGTCCAGGCCTTGTGCTCAATGACCCATCAGGTATCATAGGTCAACACCCCTAGGAAGAGTTTGACTGAAGATAGAGAAGAGCCTCCATCGGCAAGGAGCCAGGGCCACCTGAGGCTACTCACCGACACCATCTTGCCCTCAGAGGGCATGAAGGCTGGCCGGTTGCTGATACGCAGCTTCGTCTGCAGGGTGTTGAAGTTGATCTCCAGTTGGCATTTCTCTTGCACCTTGGGGGGCTTATGTTTCCGACGGTAATCCCGGAAGTCCTCCAGCTTTTTCTGCATGGCCTGCATGGTCTTCTCAGGGGTCCGGTTCTCTAGCCAGGGGATTGTGCGCCGAATCCATTCCAAAAGCTGTTCCCAAACACAAAAACGCTGCTAAATACACCAGCAAACTGCTCTCAGTTAAAAACTAAAAACACTTGAAAATTTGGAATGGGTTCACCTAACATCCCCCAAGTTAAGAAAATGTGGGTTACAATGCCACTGACCTATAAAGAAGGGGAAGATAGCTCTCTGCAGAGATGCAATGAATGAAATTTTCAGTGTCCACACAGGGCCCCTAGTGATCACCCCAACAATACCACACGTAAGTCAAAAACTTAAAGTCAGCACAAAGAGTCATGTTTTACAAAAATGTGACATTTACAAAAAACTCAGGGACCAGACACTAGCAGACACATGCTGGATGAAGCTTTCAAATTAAAAAAAGAAACAAAAATAAAACCAAAATGCCTGATATGGTAAAAATGTAGAGTAATAAATTTATCAAGGAACTGGGTTTAACTTAAAATACATTTAAGAAAAGTAAGATCCAATCTAATGAATTTATTTACTAGACAAATGTACTATAAGCCTGGGACTGACTCAATGCCAAAGTATATTTTAATGTCTAGGTTTTAAGTAAATCCCCATAAGAAAAGTGAATTTGCACAAACAAATATACACATTTCTCTTGGATGACTGCCCACTCTAGAAAACGACCTGCCTGCAGCCTCATCCTTCACACTTATGTGTACTGATCACCTGGAAAATGAAGGTAGACTGTAATAAAGAACAGTTAAAACAGTGATAGTTCTACTGTCTGAGGGTGTTAGGATAAATGAAAGATGAAGTTAAGAAAAGGAAAGATTTCATTCTAGAGGATTGTCCATCCTTGTATCCTGGTCATACTTCAGCTCTAAAGCTTATCATTGGCCTTAACCAATGTTATCAAATTGAGTTTTCCCATAGCCCCATAATGTGAACAATAAAAGAAAAAAAGCAGCAATATAAAAATACAAACTCATTATCATTTGATTAAATTACTATAAACTACTGTTTAGGAAAACTTATTTGAAGTGTTTTGATATTTCTCTCAGTAGCAGACCAAAAAGCAGGTAAATTAAATCCATGCAAAAACAAGCTGGTCTTGAATATACATTCAAAGCCAGAGGATATAGTTATAGACCTTCAGCCACCTGTGCTTCTCTTAGGGAAACCAGCACAGAGATAGTAAGGAGACCACACTGGTGTTGTCTATGCTACAATAAGGACAAAAAGAATTAAGAGTTGTGAAAAATGCTGCTCTAGTCAAGAAACTGGCTGAAGAGCTGTGGAAAAGCACCATGGCAGGCTAGAATGTCCTGGAGGGCAGGCTCTGTCACCCCTCAATTCCCTCCAGAGAGGTGTGCACACACAGGCTAACCTACCTCCCCACCATGGGCTGTGGAAGTCCCTTTGTGTGGAGTAACTGCAGAGCAAGGCTCCTGAACAGAGAATATCTCATGTGCTGTTGGTCACTTGTGGGTCAGGGGGTGGGGAAGAGACAAATAAACTCAAGCAATCTATGTCTGACCCCACAGGGGCAAGTTGAGGGTATAGCATATTCTACTTTCATTCTATCTGAGGTAAAAAATGCCAGAACCATGGACGATCCATTCTCCCCTCTACGTCTCACCCCTGGGTGAGTGTGGACAAAGCTTTACCTCACTTGCTAGCCTCTCATATTCTTCCATCAGCCTCTCATTCTCTTGATTCACAGCAAGAACCTTACATATCCTGTTAGCCGCTGTCTCAGCCTGCAAAACACAATAGGTAAATGGATGGCTCTGACTACAGGGATGCATACATGCAAAGCTAGACGTGGCAGGTGAGGGTGACGAGGTAGGGTGACATGGTGGAAATCACAGATTCTGGGTTAGGGTGGGAGAAGACAGAGGGCATGGGTTTTGGACACTCTGAAACATTTCATACCATGTTTAGTTTTCACACAGATGTTCACAACAGGCTAAACAGACTATGGGGAATAACAGGGAGATAACATTAGTTGAAAACATAAGATTTTTAGAACACCAAGCATGTTAGTAACAGAAATAAATGGGTAAAGGGAATCAAGACCTCAGGTCCCTGAATAATGTCTGTCTACTTGAACAGTCCTGACATCAATCTTATGGCAATGGAGTGGAAACTCTATAAATGATTTTGATCTTCAAAATCAAAACAATTGTGACTATATACATATGTCACTGCACGAGAATCCAGTGAAGATATCACCTCCTAAAATGAATATTCAGAATTTTCCAGGTCTTCCAAGAAAGCTGACTCACTTTATGACTGTGTTTAATCTATTTTTTTAACCTACGCAAGGAGTCACAGAGGTGATAATTCTCTCTCATCATTTCTGAAAGAGAACTCAGACCATGTGCCTCAACTTACGATCATATGGCACACTCTATGTAGCACATGGCTGAAGTGTGGTTCAGTAGTACAGCACTTGTCCAGCATGTACAAGCCCATGGGTTCCACTCCCAGTTCTACCCCCACCCCCAAAGAAGAGGAGAAGGAAGAGCAACAGTGGATCTGATTAGCCTTCCAGCCTGGACTGACCAAAGCCTGGCTTCTAACGCGCTATTAGCACAGCCAATTTCCAGTTATCATCATTTCCCAGTGACGTTTTAAAGGTTACAGAAATACTACACTCTATCTACCCAGTCTATCAGGTTTTCCACATAACATAAAGGGATGGGTAACAGGAACAGGTGACCGCAGAAACCAAAGAACATCCTTCCACAGTGCCCCTGAGCTTTTTGTCTTGGGGAATATGAATTTGAGGCTGTAATGTTGCTATCCTTTTAATTTCATTAAAAATAAGATTAGTCTACAAAGATATTAGAATATATCACTGAAGAGGGAAAGTAATTTCCAGATAGATATAGTTGAGAATAGGCAGACACCGGCAAGGCATTTATGTGTCCTTGTCGAATTTCCCCTTCACTTCCTGATGTATATGGCTTGATTTTCATGACACTTTTTACTTTCTGATGCTTAAATGTTTCCTACAATTTACCAATGAAATAAAGAAATAATTTAGAAGGAAAATATAGGTAAAAGCACTTTAAGAATTGTCAAAGCTGTTAATAAAAGAATTTGTGTTTTGGAAGTTGCAATATTAGGTCATTATAACACTTACGAGTCCAAGGCAAGATGTGAAGCACACTAACATTCACCAGGTACATACATATGTGTGGGCACAGACACACACACACACACACACACACACACACACATAAACACCCACACACAACAGAAGGCAACACAGCTAGCCAGGTGCACAGGGGTTGAATACCTGCTCCGCTCCAGCGAAAGCATGGTAGAAGCAGGAAACGTAAGTCATGATGGCTCTTTCATCAGGTTTGGGAGTGTTCACAATGTCTGAAGAGGGAGAAAATACCATACGACACAAAGACATACACAGGCGAAGAGGAAAAACCAGGGTGAACAAAGGGAAGAACAAACTAATTTACATTGACCATTTTTCTATGTGTTTCTCAGGCCCATGAACCTGACCCCCAGGAAGACTGTACAGCACTGAAATGATTAGAAAATGTGAACATTTGGATCAACATGACTTTCTAATGACCAACCTGATGGCTTGTGCCCACCCCATCATGGGCTGCTGAAAGAGTTAGCTACCACGTTAGCCTGGAAACCTATCTCCTGCATATCTGACTTTCCACCCTTCCTCGAGACTCCTCTATTGACCTTCGTTCTGAGGTGTGTCAGTCACTTTGAAAGATGCTGGACATACTAGCAGGGATGTCTCACTACTTCACCATCTCTACTCCCTAATCGTTCGTCTCTGCTCTGAAGACCACCATGGGAATGATGGTGACATTTGCTAGAGAGGCCATGTTCCTTAATACCGCCCACATATACTTACCATGCTGCCTACAGGAATCACCAAGAAGAACGGACAGATAAAAAGAAGGGTGTGCATACTTGTGCTCATTATGATTCCTGCTGCCACTATGTTTGCTGATTTATCCAATTGGAAAAGAGAAAAAGAACCATGTAAACACATGTCCTTTCTCCCTCCACTTTGGGAACTCATGTTTTGGTAAACTGTTTTTTTAATTTAGATTCGTCAATGAACAGAATGAAATTACATAATACCATTTGTAGTTACTCCCTATAGTTATCCCCTGACATTGGGCTTGCAGAGCCTATTGCTAGAAAGAAAGTAGGACTGGCTAAACACACAGGATCTTCTGGGAAACATGCTTGATGGCATGGCACTGCATGAACAGAAACTAAGTTTCAAAGACAAGTAGACCAAAAAAAAAAACCTCTCACAAAGGACTGTCTTCTCAAGACCAGTCTCTTTACTCAGAGAAGAGAGGGGGAAAAAAAAATGATACAAGAGGCAAAGAGTAAGGGTGATCTCATCTTCTGTACACCAGCAAAAGCATAATAGTTAATAGGATACATAAGTAATTATGGCTCCTTCATCAGGTCTGCCAGTGAATACTAAGTCTGTGTGGAGAAAGGAGGGTTACCTGCTAACACCAGCAGGCTTCTGCTAAAAGCTTTCTTGAGAAAGCAGAGGTAGAAATCTTTTCTTCACCACTACACTTTTAAAAATCTTAGCTCAAAGCAAAAAAGTCATATGTTCCAAGACAATACTCTCTGTGCAATTTTCAGAACTGCCAAGGGAAATAAAGGAATTACCAAGCAGAAGGGCCTGACAGTCCAGACAAGCCTGCACTTCCTCATCTCTGGGAAGGAAGGGGCTTCTAGAATTATAGAATATTTCCAGAAATATGCCACCACCACACACATGAAGATGCAGGTTCCAAGAGATCCATTTTACAAATCTGCAGGGAATATGTGTGCCCAAAAAGCCAAACCTGGGACTCACCTCAAAGCAGGTTCATGGTGGAAAACAAGGAAACAATATTTCCAAAGTATGATAGATAGTTAAGATGAGAAGAATATCATAAAATATAACTACATGTACAGTTTGTGAGTAGGCAGGCCAAGCAGCCACTTGAATAGACCTACTTGAGTTCAAGGACCAACACAAAAGGCAAAATGTGAAGTCAGGGAGCAGCAGGGAAGGGCAAGGATTCAACAAGAGGTACAAGGAGAGAGCTGGCCCCAATGTTACCACGAAGTCACACAGTGATGAGAAAGCTTTTCCTACAGTATAAATAGCACAAAGAATAACAGGTGGGCTGAATCTGTGGAGCAGTCACTACAGTGTGCTCTTCCTCCAAGGGAGTCACAACCACAACTGTCCATCAGAAGATTACAAAAATTTACTCCACAGAACTAGTAATACAGAGAGTAAGTACTGTTCTAGATCTTTAAAAAGGAAAGACAATGAAAAGCAATGGAAAGAAGGCTGGAAGGCAGAAATAACTGTAGGGCTAACACATTCCATTGCCAAGGAAGATGAACAGGGGGATGGACACTCAGACTAAGGGAGAACAGAAGAACTGAGAAAAAGGATGTAAACAGGGCCAGAAGAATGATGATGTTGATCATGCTAATGATCATAAATTAATGAAGTTAGATTTGTCCTCAACTTCGGACAGTAGAGAGATGTTACTGAATCAGAAGATTCAGATACTAATTCATCCTGGCTTTCAATTCAAGAACTCTGAGGGGTTATCTATATATTTGAGGCTCTGAACTCTGTCCTCCTAGAAGAGATGCTGAAGGCCTCATCTCAGTACCTGTGAACACGATCTTATTTGAAAGAAGGGTCTTTTCAGATGTAATTGAGTGAAGAGGAGGTCATACTGCAGTAGGAAGGATCCTTAATCCAACAGATGTCCTTATAAAAGGAGCACACACACCAAGCAAATCACAAAAGGTTCGTGAAGACAAAGGCAGGAACTGGGTTCATGCTGCCACAAACCAAGGAACGTGTGGGCTTCTAGAAGATGGAGGAGAGAGGACGCCTCCCCTTCAGGCCTGGCCAGTGCTTCACTTCAGACACAACTTCTAGAGTTAGGAGGGAAAAAGAATCTTTGTTGTTTTAAGCCATCTAGTGTGCAGTCATTTACAGAAGCTCCCAAACAATCATCAGAACAAGAAGCAAGAAAAAATTAACCACAGACTATAATCAAGCTCTTTACTTTTCCCTAACAGAGCTAATCAGTAAAAACAGACGTGAGGGGCGGGGGAGAATACTAATAGCAAACAAGATAATGTATAAATACAAGTCCCTTGTAGGCAAGGTCTCATCCATCCCATTACTTCCTATGGAACCTAGCAGAGGATCCTGCTCATAGAAAGTGCTCAGCAAATATCTATCAAAAGCTAAGTGAACCACAAAGAAA